>CM062296.1:654206066-654439602 GCA_031216915.1 Pictodentalium vernedei | reverse complement strand
CATTCCGAGAGACTGCAGAGTTGAAAAGAAAGATACTAACCGATGGTGAACTGCATTTGTTGTTGTCGTTTGTTATTACAACAATAAACACACACACACATAAGCACTATTCATCGAACCAGACAAACACACTTCATCTCAATGAACCCAAGCATCCGAAAATTATAAAAATGGAAGCATCTTTTGAGGGATGGAAATATTATTTTAATGCTGATTACAGTAAAAACAAAACACTGCTTTGGTTAGTTACAAGCAAATCAGCATGTTATTATCGAGAACGACTGATAGCCTTTCAAAAGAGTAAATCGGAAACAACTTTTAATAAAGGTGCCAACTTTGAAAGCAGCGATGAACAGGTGCAGGTTTGCTACCTGAAAGTAGGGCGACTTCATTTTCGCTCCCGGCAGGAAATAAGGCAAAATGAGGAAACTTCAGGCGACTTTTTTGCTCAAGTCGCCCGGTCAGCTGGTCTCTGGTTGTATACCAAATAACAAAAGAATTGACTGCTGGTTCTGGAGAAGAAGATTTTGAGAATATTCAGGGCCATATCCGGGGATAATTTAGGGACACCTGTTCATATCTGCCACAGGCATGGCCAAAGACCATAGGCAGTACAGACGGAAACTAAAAGTAAGATTACTATACTGAATGCAAAGTTTTTAAAAGACACAAAAGTTGAAATTACCGTAATGCCTCCATGAGCCTTCCGCATACCTGTTCCTTGGATTTTTTTTATCAGAGTGCAATTGCCTCAGGTGTATTTTTAGTCAGCTAAAGTATCCTAGTACAGGATTCAAGGGATTAGCTTTGTGTTGGTTTTAGTCATGTTAAATCTTTGCAGAAGACTATGGAATGGAAATTATACACGAATACATTGAGTTTGGGTGCCTGGTGTTTGGGCGCCCAAACCAGTATACCGGTTCCAAAAACGTCCTGGATATGGCCTTAATATTACCAATCTTGCACTACCTTAAAATTTGCCCCCCCTCCCCCCTCCCCCACACCCTTAAAGGGAACACAAATATCAACCCACCGACTTTATTTGAACAAACTGAATCTGAACCCTCTAAGGATGCTCCATTCGATTCTGGTTGTATTTTAAGAAGCAGATTTTTAAAGATTATTCCTCATACTGGACTAAGTTCAAATTTGGGCCCTCTTGGAGAGCTCAATTATTAACCGATGGACTTGAATTGAACAAATTGAATCCAACCCCTGTATGGATTCTATATGCCATATATTAAATGATTCTGACTGGTGTTTCTGGAGAAGAGTTTTAAAGATTATTCCTCATATTGGACTAAGTTAAAATCTGGTCTCCAATAGGGAGCCCAAATATGACCCCAAAGACTTGATTAGAACAAATTGACATCTGACTTCCCTAAGGATGCTGTATACCAAATATCAAAAGATTCTGACTAGTGGATCTGAAGAAGAAGATTTTTAAAGATTGTTCAAATAAAGTCCCTCGGTTAATATTTGGGAATCCTATGGAGTTCCAAATTTTAACTTAGTGCAATATGGAGGTTAATCTTGAATCTGCCCCTCATAACAATGATGTATAGAAAACATTAAAAGATTCTGACTGGTGGTTCTGAAAAAGATTTTTTAAAATTATCTCCCATATCGCCCCAAGTTAAAATTAGGGTTTCTGTATTGAGCCCAAATATGAACCATCGGGCTTAATTTTATTAAACTTGTAACTGACATTAGTGATGAATCTATTATTGGCATTGACCAATAATGGGGTAATCGGCAAATCATCGGCATCGGCAGAAAAGGGCATCCTTTGCCAAAAGGGGTGCACCGATTGTTATAAGTTAAAAATAAACCATCAGGGTTTTTTTACTCACAGCCATATCGTCAAAAACTGAGTTTACACATAAAACTTCTGGGGAATGTGTCAACACTGTTGGTTCCAGAATTCTGTGCATTTTAATATTCTATGGATAATTTAAAGCTTAGCCACAATTTCAATTTGTCACACGGTCATATATGATTCTTATTGCACGGAAATCCCGGCCCAGTTTCTTTAGTTGTAACATTGTTGTTTAAAATTGAGCTTTCCTATATTACTCCATTTTGAAAATCATACAATTTTTATTACAACAAATAGTGTCAGACTGTCAGTGCTGGCTTCATTTTTTATTTATTTATAAGTACTGTATTACAAAAAAAAAATCTGGAGGGAGACAAGTGAAGTAAATGATACAAGGAAGCTGTTTTGAAAACAATACGACATGCACGTTCCATGGAGGATTAGTGTCGTTCCGTACACAGGCGTTTCATACACTGACTGTTTCGTATACAAAGGAAGATATTTCGTACTACATATATCAAAGGACGTTTCGTACACAGGCAAATTTTATAGGGTTTTTAAGTATTTTTTATATGAAATAATAGACTACTTACTTTTGTAAGGTATTATAATCCAATATAAAAAAATAATCCAGATTTGAAATATCACGGAACAGAATTTAATACGTTCAACACCACCACAATATGTCGTACATATGAAAATATTGTTAGGAAATAAAATAAACCACAGACTGTAAAAACATCCTTCTTTGATGAAAAATCAAAACATTATGAAGTGAGCTCATTGATGATTAATCAGTTTTGATCAGTTCTTATATGTAATCACAGCACTGTTATTACACTGTAGTCATAATTAGCACATGAACACATTAAAATGATTAATTTTTAGTACATGTACAACACTTTTTTATTAGGCCATAAAAAAAGAACCTCTGTTTCTCAGGCCCGCATGCATGGTCCTTTTTGGTGCGCATGCAACCTTTTTATGACACCAAAAAATCTTCAAAAAAAATTGAGATATTGTGCTCATTTCGGTAAATCGATATCGATGGTTTCGCAAATTTTAAATTAACACACTTCAAGCTTTTCTACATCATACTTTAATAAAGTGGGTGGGTTTTAGCAATATTCGCAACAGAAAGTGTTTTATTCTGTAAAAGGTAAGTCATAATGACAGCAAGAAGGAAGGTGTCTTTCAGTCTGACAACAAACAATCACAAAGGGGAATGGTCGATTCGCACCACGTTTGATTCGCACCAACCCTCAGAAAGTCTGCAAAGTCAGGTGCTATGTTGAATGGAACACAGTCTCCTGGCATTTATTTTTTGTAACATTTGTATTGTAAATGGGCGTCATTGGGAATTTGTGTACTGTTATTTGAAACCGTTACGAGTTTCCCAGTTAATTTAAATAAATGCATTTGAGATGCAGGATAATTGGATAACTAATAGTAACCGTTGCTTGATATAAAAGTAACAGTCATAGTTGAAAATAAATCGCATATAGGCAGGTATGTGCGGTCGAACTGGTTAATAAAAACACGCAAACATTCGTTTTGTATTTCATTTTCAGATTTCCAAAAAATATGATTTATGGATGAACTGCCCGTTCAAATGTGTTGTGATAAATTTGAATATAATGGGGAAAAATTGCGATTCACGATTTTATTAGGCAGGTTGAGAAAGGATTTTTTTTTGGGGGGGGGGGGGGTTAAAATAAATCTCTGAAAGTTGGCACTTCGACATTTGATTTGTCCCAGAGACGTTTCAACCCGAGACGTTTCACCCACGAGAAATTTTGCGTGGTCCACCAGGCGTTTGGGTGGGCGTCAACTTACCACAAACAACCTCTCGGGGAGAAAATAAAAAGAAAAAAAAAATGCCCACCCGCATGCTTTTTTGGAAAAAATGGCCTGAGAAACAGACAATCAACTTTGTATGGCCTTACTGCAATGTTAAATACCCAGTATATCATCATGTAGGGACGTCCCTCCCTCCCCCCGCCTTACCCCTAGTTTAAGTAAGACAACTTACTGAGATGTCATGTAAGGATTACACCACCTATGCTAAGGAGAGGACTTGGGAATTCAAAGTCCTAAGCCCCATCCTTAGCATAGGTGGTGTAATCCTTACATGATGTCTCAGTAAGTTGTCTTATCTAAACTAGGATGAGAGGGGGGTCTTCGTGGGAGAAATATGCTATGTTATCATTATTTGGCTCATAAATCCCATGTACAAAACCCACTATATCATCATGTAGGGATTACATCATGCAATGTTAAAAATATAATATCACTCTACGAGAATCAGCACTGAAAACATAATTTTTAACACCACTGGATGCACTGCTGCAGGCTATGGAATCCCATAGAATGCAAAAATGCTTCCAGCGATGTTAAAAATTACGTTTTAGAGCTAATTCCCATACAGTTAGGCCTACTTATAATTATAATAAATATTTTCCAGTTCTATTTTATACTGCACAATGTCAGAAAATGAATGAATGAATGAATGAGAAGGCTTACCTTTGTAGAAATTTATATTTGTATCATTCCAGTATGTTTTGTATTTTTATAAATATGTTATTGCAATACATATTTTTTACATATGGGTTGTTATCTTTACTTGGCCCAAGACAGTCATAACCCCGTGTACGAAACGTCCTAAAAGTTGGTGTACAAAACATTCTAAATTTCCATGTACAAAACATCCTAAATGGCCATGTACGAAACGCCTGTGTACAAAATGTCCAGCCCCCTTCCATGGCGGGGCAGAATCACATGATTTTCAAAATGGAACGGTCTCTTATAAACGTACCTATTGAATATTGGGCTTATGGCCGATATGGGAAGCAAGTAGTAAGTCAGATTTACCCGAGTCAGGACAGTGTCTGTCAGTCTGTGTACGGGTTACCACAGGATCGCTATGTGTTTTAAATATAAGGGATTTAATCTTATTGGGAGAATATGTAGTATTCCACGCAGAGAGACACACTCAATTTGACACAGGTGATTCCGTTCTTCTCACTGAGGAATGGATTGCACAAAACGATCAGATAAATTGTCTGGGGGAGTTGATTTGGTGGTGAGTTGACCAGGAACCAAGAAACACAACCCTACATTGACATTCTAATTGCAACTTTGCAGGGTTCAAACAAGCTATTTCTGCATTTTCATCGAACTTAAAACATCGGCATTACCATCGGTATCGGCCCGATTATTAGATTTTTAACATCGGTATTGGCCAATGGTTTGTTTACCATATTGGTTCATCACTAACTGACACTCCCCTCCCGATGGATGCTGTATACCAAATATCAAAACATTCTGATCAGTGGTTCTGGAGAAAAGAAATTTTTTTCAATTTTTGCAAATATGCAGACTCAGCACTTTTTTGATGTCCCCCCACCCCCCTCCACCCACCTCAGACACAGAACACCCTGACAAACGGATGGCAATTTTTTCTAAGATTCCAATCTACTGGTCCTAAGATTGCTTCATACCAAATAACAGTTCTCTGTTTCAGGTGGTTTGGGAAATATGGGCCTTTGCAAATATTTCTATTTTTAGTTCCGACAAGGACACCAGAAAGTATTTATTTTTTTTTTTGCACGAGTCAAGTACTTATGACCAAATAATACCACACACCAAATTTGGTTCAAATCGGACCATCGATTCAGAAAATATAAATTTTGGGCAGGGCCCAAAATCTTGCCCCTCCCATTACAAAGGCAAATATTGCTCCACAAACTTCATTTGAACAAACTTGATTCTACACCTCAAAAGGAAGCTCCATACCAAATATCAAGTCATTGTACCCATTAGTTTGTGAGAATGCTTTTTTTTTAAATTCGGATCATTTTTCTCTATCCCTCCCTATGAGACTGGGCAAGTTGATTTGGAAAAAAAAAATGTGATGTCAGAAAAAGCAATCACCTCAAATTTAACTGAAATCGTTTGGTGGTTTGGGAGGGCAGGTGCAACCACCAAGTTCACGGACAATCGATGACAGACAACGGACGACCGAGAGTGATCACAAAAGCTCATCCAGACTTTCAGTCAAGTGAACTAAAAAAACAAACCAAAGTTGAAAATAAAAAATAAATAAACAATTTGTGTTCTGTTAAATGTTACAAATCTTAAGATTCTGACTGGTGGCTCTGGAGAAGATTTTGAGATTATTACCAATTTTGCACTATGTTAAAATCGCCCTTTTTTCTGGAGGACAGTTTTAGTTTAATCTTACCCGAATCATCCTCAACAGTGTAAGAACTTCTACTGTCAATTCGTGGCCAGTTTGGGTCAAATTGCCGGAGGATGGTTTGGTCAGAGCAGAGCTGGTGTTCAGAACAAGAGGCCCCATGGGGCCTGAGGCGCTCACCTGACCAAAGTTGTTTAAAGAAGGATTTAATTACTATCTATAGCTAGTTAACACAACAGAGGAATTTAAAAGTTATTTAATTATATTTAACTCTGCTGTCCATGCCAGATGATTTTTTTCCTAGTATTGGGATGCAACCACAGAAATAATGCCTCGATATTCAGTAATGAAAAGTAAATGGAAAGTCCAAATATCAATCTAGGGACTTGACTGGAACAAACTTGAAGGATGTTGTATACCAAGTATCAACGGACAAAAAAAAAAAATGTTTTGGTTCTCAGGCAATTGGTTTTCCAAATTCAGTGAGGGAGGGCGGTTTTTATTTTTATTTTATTTTTTTTTACCACACCAAGTATACCCTAACTATTCATTGTTTTTTTCACTACAGATCAACACAGCAGTTCATAGCAGGCAAGAAGAAAGCACCAAACCAGTTACAGATGTCATCTCTCATTCTGAGGTTGAAATTTTACCCCTCAATGATACTATACTCAGTTTCACAACCATCGGAATTCATACAAAAAATTTCAAGATTTTGTAGGACATGTACCAGTACTACTGTATATCAGCATAAGTATCAAATACTGAAATATATATATTCTTTATAGTAGCTATTGTTTTTTATTTGTTGGTTTTTTTTGTGGTTAAATGTCTAATAAAAAAAAAATGAAAGTGTCAATGACACTAGCTTAACTTGTGTTTGATGAAAAGGATAATGTTCAGTGTTTATGAACAGATTATGAAATAAGACAAGAATTGTGATAATTGGGAATATGTTAATTTCTGTTCCCTGTATGCTATGTTTTTAATAAAAATAATATGACGTGTACACTGTACTAAAGAAATGAGGGGTGGGTTAATATGACCTCACAGTTAATGTATGTGGCCCTCACAGTTAACGTATGTCAATGAAAGTTACCAAGTTACAGTGGAATCATTCCAAAACGAGTCATCCTATCAAATTACTTTGAAATCCTTCATAAAGATGGCCTGTAGACTGTGCTAAAAGTTTTCGGGCTTCAGGCATGTGTAGCCATGACGGTAGACCGATTGCAACTAAAAGGGGACATCCTCATCTCGACATTATACAGAGTCATTCTACTAAGTTACAATGAAATCCCTTCACAAATACGACCTGTAGTCTGTACTAAAGTTTTTCGGGTTTTGGGCTCAGGAAGCCATCATGGTTGAATGATCGCAACTAAAAGGGGGTGTTGTCATCTGGGTATAATCTGGAGTGATCCTACGAAGTTATAATGAAATCCCTTCAAATTTATGACCTGTGGACTGTGCTCAAGGTTTTCGGGTTTCAGGGCCCCTGAAGCCATCACAGTTGACCAATCACGACCAAAAGGGGATGTCATCATCTAGGCATTATATGGAGTCAACCTAACAGGTTACAATGAAATCCTTCCATAAATACGACCTGTAGACTACGCTAAATGTTTTTTGGCTTGGGCAGCCATCAAGGCTGAATGATTGCAACCAAAAATGGACGTTCTCATCTAGACATTATTTGGAGTCATTCTACCAAGCTACAATGAAATCCCTTCATAAATATGGCCTGTAGACTGTGCTAAAGGTTTTTGGGCTTCGGGCCCCTGTAGCCGTCACAGTGGTTCAATCGTGTCCAAAAGGGGATGTTCTCATCTAGACATTATATGAAGTCAACCTACCGAGTTACAATGAAATCCCTTCATAAATATGGCCTGAAGACTGTACTAACGGTTTTCGGGCTTCAGGCTCAGGCAGCTATCATGGTTGAGTGATCACAACCAAAAGAGGACATTCTCATCTGGGCATCATCTGGAGTGATCCTACGAAGCTACAATGAAATCCCTTAATAAATATGACCTGTAGACTGTGCTCAAGGTTTTCGAGCTTCGGGCACCTGTAGCCGTCGCAGTTGACCAGTCACGATTAAAAAATGATGTCATCATCTAGGCATTATATGGAGTCAACCTAACAAGTTACAATGAAATCCATCCATAAATACAACCTATAGACTATGCTAAAGGTTTTTGGGCACGGGCAGCCAACAAGGCTGAATGATCGCAACCAAAAGGGGACATTCTCATCTAGGCATCATCTGGAGTGATCCTACCAAGTTACAATAAAATCCCTTCATAAATATGACCTGTAGACTATGCTAAAGGTTTTAGAGGTGAGGGCCCCTGTAGCTGTCACAGTTGCCCAATCATGTCCAAAAGGGGACATTCTCATCTAGACATTATATGACGTCAACCTACCAGGTTACAATGAAATCCCTTCATAAATATGACCTGTAGACTGTGCTAAAGGTTTTCGGGCTTCAGGCTCGGGCAGCCACCATAGTTGAATGATCACAACCAGAAGGGGACATTCTCATCTGCGTATCATCTAGAGTGATCCTATGAAGTTACAATGAAATCCCTTCATAAATACAAGAGGCCCGAAGGGGCCTGAGGGCGCTCACCTGACATGGTGGCCTAAATATCAACCCAGAAAATTGATTTCAACAAGTTGCATCTGCTCCTCCTAAGAAAAGCTTATGCCAAATATCCAAAGATTCTGACCAGTGGATCTAAAAAAAAAAAGAATATTTTTAAAGAATGTTCCTCACAGTGACCTAAGTTATAATTCGGGCTCCCACAGGGAGCCCATATATGAACACAGGGACTTGGCTTTAACAAACTTGAATCTCACCCCCCTAAGGATGTTGCACACCAAATATCAAAACATTCCGACTGCTGGATCTGAAGAAGATTTTTAAATAAAATTCCTCATTTTGAACTAAGTTACAATTCAAGCTCCCACAGCGAGTCCAAATATGGACCTAGGGACATGGCTTGAACAAACTTGAATCTCACCCCCCTAAGGATGCTGCATATCAAATATCAAAACATTCCAACTGCTGGATCTGAAGAAGATTTTTAAAGAAAATTCCTCATTTTGAACTAAGTTATAATTCAGGCTACCACAGTGAGCCCAAATATGAATCCAGATACTTGGCTTGAACAAACTTGAATCTCACCCCCCCTAAGCATGGTGCATACCCAATATCAAAAGATTCTGCCTGCTGGATCTTGAGAAGAAGATTTTCAAAGAAATTTGCCTGAAATGCACTAAGTTTGAATTCGAGCTTCTATAGTGAGCCCAAATATGAATCTAGGGAGCCAATTTGAACAAACTTGAATCAGATCCACCCCGCAATGTTGCATACCAAATATCAAAAGATTCTGCCTGCTGAATCTGGAGAAGAAGATTTTTAAAGAAATTTGCCTGAAATGCACTAAGTTCGAATTCGAGCTTCTATACTGAGCCCAAATATAAGCCCAGGGGGCCGATTTGAACAAACTTGAATAAGATCCACCCCACAATGTTGCACACCAAATATCAAAAGATTCTGCCTACTGGATCTGGAGAAGAAGATTTTTTAAGAAATTTGCCTGAAATACACTAAGTTCGAATTCGGGCTTCTATAGTGAGCCCAAATATGAATCCAGGGGGGAGGGCCGATTTGAACAAACTTGAATCAGATCCACCCCACAATGTTGCATACCAACTATCAAAAGATTCTGCCTGCTGGATCTGGAGAAGAAGATTTTTTTAAGAAATTTGCCTGAAATGCACTGAGTTCGAATTCAGGCTTCTATAGTGAGCCCAAATATGAATCCAGGGGCCGATTTGAACAAACTTGAATCAGATCCACCCCACAATGTTGCATACCAAATATCAAAAGATTCTGCCTGCTGGATATGGAGAAGAAAATTTTTTAAGAAATTTGCCTGACATGCACTAAGTTCGAATTCGGGCTTCTATAGTGAGCCCAAATATGAATCCAGGGGGCCGATTTGAACAAACTTGAATCAGATCCACCCCACAATGTTGCAACCAAATATGAAAAGATTCTGCCTGCTGGATCTGGAGAAGAAGATTTTTTAAGAAATTTGCCTGAAATGCACCAAGTTCGAATTCGAGCTTCTATACTGAGTCCAAATATAAACCCAGGGGGCCGATTTGAACAAATTTGAATCAGATCCACCCCACAATGTTGCATACCAAATATCAAAAGATTCTGCCTGCTGGATCTGGAGAAGATTTTTGAAGAAATTTGCCTGAAATGCACTAAGTTCGAATTCGAGCTTCTATAATGAGCCCAAATATAAACCCAGCGGGCCGATTTGAACAAACTTCAATCAGATCCACCCCACAATGTTGCATACCAAATATCAAAAGATTCTGCCTGCTGGATCTGGAGAAGATTTTTTAAGAAATTTGCCTGAAATGCATTAAGTTCGAATTCGGGCTTCTATAGTGAGCCCAAATATGAATTCAGGGGGCTGATTTGAACAAACTTTAATCAGATCCACCCCACAATGTTGGATACCAAATATCAAAAGATTCTGCCTGCTGAATCTGGAGAAGAAGATTTTTGAAGAAATTTGCCTGAAATGCACTAAGTTCGAATTCGAGTTTCTATACTGAGCCCAAATATAAACCCAGGGGGCCAATTTGAACAAACTTAAATCAGATCCACCCCACAATGTTGCATGCCAAATATCAAAAGATTCTGCCTGCTCGATCTGGAGAAGAAGACTTTTTAAGAAATGTGCCTGAAATGCACTAAGTTCGAATTCGGGCTTCTATACTGAGCCACAATATGAACCCAGGGGGCCGATTTGAACAAACTTGAATCAGATCCACCCTACAATGTTGCACACTAAATATCAAAAGATTCTGCCTGCTGGATCTCCAGAAGAAGATTTTTAAATCTTTTTCCCATTGCCTACAGTGTTAAAAAGTGCTGACTCAGCACTTTTTCAAAGTCCTGAAAAAAGTACCTTGTGATCAAACCGATAGGGATTTTTTTTAACCGTTCTATTCTACTGGATAAAAGTAAGCTTTATACAAAATAAGAATTCTCTGTGCCGTGTAGTTTTGGAGATATGGCAGTTTTAAGGTTTTTCCTATTTTTAGCTCCCGAGGTTCCCACGGGGCAATGAGAAAATTTTTTTTTGCATCAATCAAACTACTTATGACCCATTATCATCTCATATCAAATTTGGTTCAAATCGACCTGACGGTTATGAAAACAGAAATTTTAGGCGTGGCCAAAATTTTTGCCCCTCCCATAACGAAGGCAAATAATGCCCGACAAACTTCACTTGAACAAACTTGATTCTAAACCTCAAAAGGACTCTGTATACCACATATCAAGTCTCTGCTACTGGTGGTTCGTTAGAAGAAGATTTTCAAAAAATTTGGCCATCCTTTCCCCACACCTCTGCTCAATATGAGCAGAAACCTATTTTGGATAAAAATGAAAATGCACCTATACAACCATTACTTACATGAAATTTAATTAAAATGTTAAAAAATTTATAGTAATTTATATATTTTTATACTTACCAATGACCCAGGCTTAGCTGGTGCTAACTCTTAAATTCTAGGGCCAAACACAAATTTTACCCCCAATCCCCAAAATTTGCATCTAAAACCGAAAATTACACGTCCTATATGGTCCTCCATACCTTTCCTCCACTGCGCATGCGCAGTGTCAAGGAGGTCTCGAAATTGGCGCCAAAAGTCATTCTTAGAAGCAGTTCCTGGAAAAGCGTTATGTACTCAGCGGGGAGGTATGAGTTCCCAACTCATGGGAGGGCCATCCCTGTCTGGGTCATTGGTAAGTATAAAAAATATATAAATTACTATAAATTTTTTAACATTTTTATACTGTACCAATGACCCAGACTTAGCTGAATAGTAAAAAGGTTGGAGGGCCAACGACATAAAGCAATCCAATAACTCAACTATATATATACAGAATTATCCCCTCAAGGAGAAAGGAGAAATAGGCTTTACATGTATCTTTCTATTCTGCATCAAAACGAGAAAGACATAACACCATTCTGTACTTGAGCATAATAACATCACTGATGTCTATTAACCTCCAGTATAATCCATTATGGTAATTATTTTTAAAGGAAAGCCGATAAATAAAGTAGTCCAATAAATGAGACTCTTAAATTCATTAAAAGTGACCGATAATTGTATATTAACGTCTGCATGATATGTGACATATACAAATACTACACACCGAGGTACACTTAAAAATATTACATGGATGAGTAAAAAATTATCTTTACACTTTAAAAATCATCCCGGTACCGACTAGAATTACTGACTCTAGGGGAGGTATTCCCTTGCTTTTCACTATAAAGCAGGTGACTAAGGGAACACCCCCCCCCCCCCTTCCCCTTGCCCTGGGTCAAATACCCCAGAGCAAAGAGGGCGGCAGCACAGAGTCACTGCCGGAACCAAAAGCCTACACAACTATAGTTGCAACTGTTTAGTGGACGACATTCTGAGCAACAGATAACGAAACTAAACAATGCCGGTCTCTAGAAATGGACTCAATATTTCTGAGGTTTAAACTCGTGCAAGTGAAAGGCTAAAACCAATATGCAGCCGTCATTAGAACTGTAATAGCAACGCTATTAGCATAAGCCTCTGAAGTAGAAAGAACTCTTACTTCAAGAGCTAAAATCTTAATCACAGACTGCTGTGTTGAAGGTATTATCATAAGCAGTACTGAAAGCTAATAGAATCCATCTAGCTATAGAATGGACCGAAATGTGGAGGAAGCTTCCACAGCATAAGCCACAACAGACACCTAAATAGATTAATGCACGGTCTTTGTGGAGACAGAGGTGCTACCAACAGAATTGCATTGAGATTATTTAACTTAAGCAATATCTGCTGAATCAACGGCGCTGGAGGATACCCATATCCTATTATCCCGTCTCACGAGATGGATAGAGCGTCAACTGCAAACGCTCGAGGATCCGAACATGTTGACACATACACTTGCAACTGATTGTTGAGATGCGTCGCAAATAAGTCCATCATTGGCCGCTCTCATAGGTAGCAAATCTGATATAAATACTCGTTGTTAAAAGTCCATTTGACTGCAACAAGCGGCCCTTTCATGAAAGGGAGTCCGCTAATACGTTCAGACAACCCGGAACACGACGGACTGATAGGAGAACTTGATGTTCTAGTACCAACAGAAGGATTCATTCCGTTACAGTGAATAACAGAATGGAATGAGTACCTCCCTAGTTCCGAAAATACGCTTATACCGTCGAATTGTCGGACAGAATTGCCTGTGGGCAATCTGGATAATATTCATGCAATGACGTAACGCAAGTCAAAATAACATCAATTCCTGATGTTTATGTGCTTGATTAGGAAAAACGGATCCCAAGGACCCTGGCACTTAAAAACCGTTGGGCTCAATGTTGGGTCCCAACCTATTTAACTGGCACCCGTCAAAACTGTAAAACTCGGATCCGGCAATTGCAGTGGAAGTTATTTCCCTGAATAAACCACTGAATATCTGCCAAAGTCTGAATCTGTTTCACTTGACTTACAAGAGGATGTACGTAACGAGTGAAAGAATCTTCACCCTCCAACTCTGTTCTTTTTGAGTCAAAAAGATTTGGAGAGGACAAGTGCGTAGCCGCCCCATTGGAATAAAATCCGCGGCAGCTCCAAACAACCCTATCAGTCTGATGAATTCTCTCGCTGTAACTTTGTCTGAGTGAAGACAATAGCGAGCGTAACAACTGATTAAATTCGCTCTGGTTAACAGCAGACGAACGAGATTGTTGTGCGTCTCGAAGCTCATTCCCAGATGAGTGAATGACTTGGACGGCACCAGAACCGACTTCTCTTTTATTATAAAACCGAGACGTCCGAGTAATAGAAGCAGATTCTGCACATCGATCTGAAGCGTTAACTCGTTGCCGTATCTCAGAAGAATGTCGTCCAGGTCGGCCGACGTTACCGCAGACGAATGAGCTTGGAAATATATCATTACCGAGTTCATTATTCGAGTGAAAGCCCAGGGCGCTAGGTTCAAACCGAAGCACATCGCTCGGAACTGATATACAACTCCTAGGACTGCGAAGCGTAGATACTTTCTGAATGTCGGATGTACATGACGTGAAAGTACGCATCCTTGAGATCTATGCTTGTAGCATAGTCGTTCACCCGAATACTCGCTCTGACTGATCGAATTGTTTCCATATAGAACTTCGGGGCGACGATCAGCTTGTTTATCCAGCTCAAATCTATGACTGGACGGAAGGAGCCGTCTGGTTTCGGAACCAGAAACAGATGGCTGTAGAAACCCGGTGATTCCTGGTCTTCTACGACCTCTACCGCGTTCTTCTTCAGAAGAGACTGTACTTCAGATAAAAGAGCGTCTCTTTTCTGCCGATTTTACGGAAGCCATTTTGGACTTCGAGTTAATGGAGGCTTTCGTTTGAAGGATATTCTTAGTCCTTCCGAAATTACCCCTCGAACCCAGGGGTCGTCTGTAATTGATGCCCAATCGTTTATAAAACTCGATAATCTTCCGCCTACCGGAACACGATAGAGGTTCAAACCATCACCTCCTGGACCTGCGAGGCTTGCGGAAGGAGAAACTGCGTCCTCCACGACCCGCACCTCGCTCCGTCGACCTAGGGACGTCTGACCGGTTATCTCGGCCAGAATAACGTCCCCCACGTGAGTCGCTATCTTGACGGTCTCTAGAATAAGACCTAGAGGACGCATAGGAACCTCTACAGGAACTTCTCTTGGGCGTACTTGTCCCAGAAGTGCCTGTCTTACTCTTTTCTGCTGTATCCAACTTTTTAGAAGTGGATTTGAATAGCAGAGAATCTGAAGCTTTCTTAGTTATTTTATCATAGCTGAAAGCTTGCCGTCGAAGAGAAGCTCTCCGGAGACCGAAGCGACTCTGAGAGAGTTCTTCACCTTACCATCCACGCGCATGGATGTAGCTAGGGCTGCGTCACGTCTAACCAACTCCAGGTTTGCCATTCAAAAGGGTTATATGTGGAATAAGCTATTGCCCTTGAAAGAACTCTCAATGATGATTGTATATCCTGGAATTCTTTCCCTTGAAGACGTAATGATAACATCTTAATAAGGTGATCTGCATATGATAAAGCGTCTAAGTTAACTCTGTTAGACATTATTGTCGATTCCAACGTCGTGGTTGGAACTGACATAGACGACGGTATAGACAATTCTAAGTCTTCAGCCTGGTCGTCTAGACGCAGAGGAACTCTCGGTATGCCCTGTCCTGCCGTTTCGAATTTATTCCTTGAATTGATGAAAGGCAGATTTAGAGCATTTGCGGACAAGAAATCAGCCTTGCTAGGTTTGGTAGCAAGCTTATATATAGCGTCATTCAATAATTCAAATGTTCTTGTGACATTATTGGACTGTGTCAGAAACGATGTCCCTGAACCGATCAAAAAATTCTGTGTCCAATGACGCTATCAGTCTCTTATCCGGCATCGCAGCATTCTGGTCCGACGGAACAACCTCTGGAAGATAATGCCGGATAAAATCTTTTGTCGTCTGCTGGGATGCTGCGATAAGTTGTGCTATTTGGGACAGCACGTCCGTCACTGAGGCCTGTGGAGTAGCGGTCTTACGTTGCTTTGCCGCTGGAAGCTCTGTGTACGTTGACTCCTGCATACTTCTTTTATGCGAACGTCCGGAGTCTACAGGCCTCGTGTCCCTGGCTACCGGATGGCGTGACCTGGTCGCCGTGGAATCCCTGATCGGCGAAGCTGGCTGGATATCCGTGGTCACGTAGCCAAGGTGCGGTCGTGTGCGCTGCCGTGAGGATGAGGAAGCCATATCGACAGTCTCTCCGGACTGTCTATATAACGGAGCGTCCCGAGCGGCGGACGTATCCTCCGAATGCGAAACGTTTTGTACCACAACATCTGGTCCCAGATGTGGTTGTACGAGAGAGGGACCTCTCTCGCTCGCAGCCCGGATGGACCTGGACGAGCTAGGAACCGGACTAATAGGCTTCCTCCGTTCTCTCCTCTGATCCGTCGTCACTGGGTGTGCACTTTGTCTTATTATAGTGCTCGCATCACCCAAATCTCCTTCCTGGACCGCAACGGATGAACCCGGCTGCCGAGCCATTCGATGAATGGTCGCTACACCGGGCGAGCTAGCGGACGCCAATGCCGTTGATCCTACTAGGGACCTCTTAGGCAATTGACGTATTATCATGAGCACTTATCCGCTAGCTCTTCATTTGACTGTGACGACGGAAGCACACTTTGAAGACATCACAGAAAATCACCGCATTCTTATTCCTGAATGAGGCCTGTGGAGCCGTGACTTACACAATATCCACTGTCAGCTCCAGGGACGTTCATTCCTGCATTTATATAATATGCGAACGTCCCATCAGGAAAGACCTCATATCTTTGGCTAACAGATGAAGTAACCTGGTCGACAATATTCCCTGGTCGGCAAAGCAGGAGCTCTAGGAACGTTCATTCCTGCATTTATATAATATGCGAACGTCCCCTGAAACTCTGTGGTCACAAGCCAAGGTGCGGTGGTGTGTGTTGACATGAGGATGAGGAAGCCAGTTCGGACTGTGTATGTGACGGAATGTCCCGAACAGGAGGATTGGACGTATGTTCCGACTAACAAACAAACAAACATACAACAACATTGCGGCTCAAATGTAGTTGTAAGAGAGAGGGGGCCTCTCTCGCTCGCGGTCTGGATAGACCTGGACGAGCTAGCTACTAGACTGACAGGCTTCCTCCGTACTATCCTCGGATCCGTCATTGCTGGGTGTGCACGTTCCAAGTTTATAGTGCTCGCATCACCCACACTGCTTCCCAGAAACGTAACGGACAAACCCGGCTGCTGAGCCATTCGATGAATGGTCGCTACACCGGGCGGACTAGAGGACGATCAATGCCTTCGATCCTACTAGGGACCTCTTCGGCAATTGTCGTATTACCCTGAGCACTTAGCCGCTAGCCCTAACACTGCAATGACGGAGACACACTTGTTGAAGACATCACGAAAACATCACTCTGAATTCTGAAAAATAAAATGATAATATAGAGTGACCCTACGGAGAGAGGACCGTTATGGACCCCTCCCCGCAAATCAACACACACAGAGCAGGAATTAGTGCAAATACATTGAACCTGAGAATTAGAGGAAGATATCCTCGCATTATAAATAAAAAATATTTTTTTATCAATAAAAAAATACACAGTCATATTAGTCGCACTATCCCTTGAAATAAAGATACATAATATAACATAATCCATTATAATCTTTGAAAGAAAATAATTTTCAAAAAAAAAAAAATTTTTTGGAAAAAATTTTTCAGAAGAGCCCAAGTTCCCAATGGGAACACCGAGCCCAAATGGATCCCAAAAAAGCCTAAGCGTGGACAAAATTTTTTAAAACATTTCAAAAAATTAATGCAACACTTACATACAATATTAATGTATCTTGCTATGTCTAAACTAATGTAAAGACAAGAAATCACTATCAGCAGTAACCGTTGTCAATGTAAACAAGAAGTTGTACAAAAACCGGAAACATGACTCCAGGCTCTGATAAACATGGCCCGAAATCAGTTACCAATTTAAACACTATCTGATGCAAAACTGAGATTTCCATAGAAGAAACTGCAGAACATCAGATGGTAGATGCAGATCACAGTGCCTAAACACCTAAGGGTGAGGACGTCAACATGGGGAAAAGAACAGAAATTCATTCTGTTACGAAGCCAAAACTCCCAAGAAATTTTAGTAATAATTATTACAGAAAATATGCCAAAAGCATGGGAGAATAGCAAGGGGGGAATAAAGGAAAGGGAGAGAGGCAACACTGATCAAGCTGTGGAACTTTCATAGCAAGAATGATAACAACAGGCTCATGCCTCGAAATTAGGGAACATAACATAATTTCGTAAAAAAATTTAAGTTACAGCCCTGATTATTTCCTGCCACTGAATTTTCCTCTCATCCTTCTATTTCCTCTTTAGATCCACCATTTATCTCATATTTATATGTCTGGCATCATTTAAACTGAGATTTACAAGCACAAATATCAGTCAGATGTGAACTGATGAAGGGCCAAACAAAGAATGACTTTTGGCGCCAATTTCGAGACCTCCTTGACACTGCGCATGCGCAGTGGAGGAAAGGTATGGAGGATCATATAGGACATGTAATTTTCGGTTTTAGATGCAAATTTTGGGGATTGGGGGTAAAATTTGTGTTTGGCCTTAGAATTTAAGAGTTAGCACCAGTGGTTTAGAGAAAGAGGCTCAAACACCACCTTCACGCAGGACGACGGACGACGGACGACAGACGAAGAGTGATAAGAAAAGCTCCCCCTGACTTTCAGTCAGGTGAGCTAATGACCTGTAGACTGTGCTCAAGGCTTTCGGGCTTCGGGCACCTGTAGTCGTTACAGCTGACCAATCACGACCAAAAGGGGATGTCATCATCTAGGAATTATATGGAGTCAACCTAACAAGTTACAATGAAATCCTTCCATAAATACAACCTATACACTATGCTAAAGGTTTTTGGGCTCGGGCAGCCATAAAGGCAGAATTGTTGCAATCAAAAGGGGACATTCTCATCTAGACATTATTTGGAGTCATCCTACCAAGTTACAATGAAATCCCTTCATAAATATGACCTGTAGACTATGCTAAAGGTTTTCAGGCTTCGGGCCCCTGTAACCGTCACAGTTGCCCAATCACTTCCAAAAGGGGACGTTCTCATCTAGACATTATATGAAGTTCACCTACCAAGTTACAATGAAATCCCTTCATAAATATGACCTGCAGACTGTGCTAAAGGTTTTCGGGTTTTGGTCTTAGGCAATCGTCACAGAAGACAGATCGCGACCAAATGGGGAAGTTCTCATCTAGACATCATACGGAGTCATCCTACCAAGTTACAATGAAATCCCTCCATATTAAATATGACCTGTAGACTGTGCTAAAAGTTTTTTGGGTTCGGGCTTGGGCAGCCATCATGGTTGACAGATCATGACCAAAAGGGGACGTTCTCATCTTGGCATTATACAGAGGCATCCTACTAAGTTACAATGAAATCCCTTCATAAATACGACCTGTAGACTGTGCTAATGGTTTTGGGGTTTTGGGCTTTGGAAGCCATACCGGTTGTCCGATCACGACCAAAAGAGGACATTCTCATCTAGACATGACCCCCAAACCTGGACATGAAATCTTGTGATGATCAGACAAGAACTATGGGGTGTAGCCTGTGCTAAAGGAAAATGTGAACAGTTTCACAGACTAACACACTCACAGACTAACAGACTTCCGCATGCGTGATGGCAATAGCTTATCTTGACTTTGTCAAGTTAAGCAAACAAATATTTTTTAACATATATTTAACTTGTTGTTGTGTGTTTGCTCCTCTCTGAATTGAAAAAGAACAAATGGTCCTCATTTTAAAACCTTTGACCTCTGAGCATGGATTCAAGAGATTGGGAATTCGGTATTGTTCACAGATATAGCAAATAAATAGTTTCCACCTTAATTTCTGTGGTAGCTTATTAGAAATCTCCCCTGTTCACCCTTTTCCCAACAAAACTGCCATAAAACACCTGGAAAGATTATCTTAAAAAGTTCATGATATCAAAGTCTGAGATCACTTAAAATTATTTAAAATCAGCCATGGAACGAAGCAAATTAAATTTGGTGAAACATATGGGGGTGGGGGTGGGGGGGGGGTGGTCACATTAGGCGTAAGCACTATCAGCAATTTCCACTGCATGAAAAAAAAAAGAGTTCTTCGATAGCTAATTTGTTTACCTCCCTCACATTAGTTACCTTTCAACAGTACAAAAATACACTTTTTAATATGCTTCTGGTGAGCTGTTTATACGACCCAGTGCCGCTTCGAACAGTGTTGGTTCTGTGGTGGATGAAGGACTTTATTAAAAGCTGTTAGGGCCAGGGTGGGGGGGGGAGGGGTGCCGCACCTAGGCCCCAGTTTGCCGGAGTGTATTGTCAACCAAATTTTGAAATTTAATCCCAAAAGATGCGATTACCTCACACCCGAAGCAGATACCCACAATGCACAACCCGTCTCCGGGAGAAAATAGGGGGGAGGGGGGGGGGAGGAAGGCGCATACCAAGTTCGCCGGTGACTGGATTCGCCTTTGCGGTAAAATAAAGTGATTGTAACGTTATTGATAGATAATTTAATAGATGTTTCAATGCACAAGGCAACTATTTAATGCATGTCAATTGCAGTGGCGGCTCACACCATTAGGAGTACAATTGACAAGTCCAGGAGACTCTGGTCCGGGGGGGGGGGGGGGGGGGGGGGAGAGGGGGGGGGGCAAATGTGGGAAGCTACATGAAGCCAACCGGGGCCCCCTTTTGTGTGGATGTGAATGAATCGCCAATTCCGTCTCCAGATGCAAGGAAATGGCTTCTTTCAAACATAAAATTCTAAGTTTAGATGATGATATAGGGACAGTGGCAACCAGATTTGCCACCATACTTCAGGTGTGGTCATCTACTGGGGGTGTGCGACAGGAATGGGTGTGGTAGCTTTCTCGTTAGTGTGGGGGGAGCGTCGTGGTGCATGTATGACGGCTCCCCAATCCAGAAGACCTGCATGGGCAGGGTCAGGGGTTAATTGTGTGTTGGTGGAAACATCCATATAGCGACGGGAATCGAAAGGTTGTGGCACGTTAGGCTGGTCGTGACGGGTTGGGTACCCGTGGGTGTTGTATGCATGGATGGGCATGGCAGAAGTGCCATTAATGCCGGTTCGGGTAGACCCTTGGTGGGATAGGGTGAGGGGTCGAACTGTAATATTTGTGCCCCACGTGGTACTTACGACCCTCATAGTATGGGTTCATACCAAGGAAGACGATTGTTTGTAATGCACTGGTTGTGGTGGTGTGCCATTTTTATGGGAACAACATGCCGGAAGGGTGGTATTGTTTGGGGTTGGTCTGTGCTCCTTCAAGGGAGCTTGTTTTTGGCAGTACCTTTCAGGTAAAGGTCGATATGCATTTGTAAGGTTACTACTGTTTTGAATAATGTGGTGGGCCCTGAAAAGGTCGTTTGTTGGTGTAGAGTGGTTCTACAACCATGCTTCCTGTTTTTCTGTGTTTGTTGGCTCAACAGCTGGTTTGGTGTCATCCTGTAATAGTTGTTTTGCTACCATGAGTGGAATTTTGGCAGCCATGTCCGCAATTCGCTGATCATCAGAAGCTGGAGCAGCCAAGTCAGATGGGGGCTTGGCTGCCCACTGGTCTATGTGGTGGATTATAGCCTCCCTAATGCTCTGGGTATGTGTGGTGACCAATTCCCGGAGTTGCTGGTCGAGTCCATACTGGTCTGGGATCCCAGTAGTGAAGAGTGGACGGATGGTATAAGTCCACTCCGGGGACTGGATGTAGGTTATCCAGTCAAGAGCGTGCCTGGTTCTCTGGTCCTTGAGCACCTCTTCCCTAGGCTTGGTGAGATCAAGAGCAGGCATGGTAATTCTTCTGCTGTTGGAGGTAACCTGGTACGGTCGAGCCGCCTGACGTTGTTTGAAGTTTGAAGTGAGAGTTGTGTGAGTTCTGTTAGGTCTCATGTTTGGATAGGTAATGAAATCCATTAGAAATGTCGGGGGGGGGGGGGGGGGGTATTTTTCCAACACGGCGGTGCCTGAGAACCAAAACACTTCTTTTTTTTGGCCTAAAGATTTGGAATGGTGGTTCTGGAGAAGATTTTGAGATTATTACCAATTTTGCACTATGTTAAAATTTGCCCCCACCCCCACCCCATAGGGAACACAAACATCAACTCAAAAGATTCTGACTGAATCTCAAAAAGCAGATTTTTACAGATTATTCCTCATATTGGACTAACTTAAAATTTGGGCTCCAATGGGGAGCCCAAATATTAACCGAGGGAATTGATTAGAACAAACTTAGATCTGACCTCCCGAAGGATGCTGTATACCAAATATCAAAAGATTCTGACTGGTGGATCTGAAGAAGATTTTTAACAATTATTCCTCATATTGCATTAAGTTAAAATTTGGGCTACCTTAGGGAGCCCAAATATTAACCCAGGCACTTGATTTGAACCTCTAACCTGTATTATGTGGTTATAAACCTATGTATAAAATTTTCAGTCAAACTAAAGTTATTGTCTGGAAACCCTATTTGGGACATACGTACGTACGGACAAGGCTAATACTTAATGTTCCCAGCCAAAATTGGCGGGGTGCATAAACTTAGATGTGAGTCTTCCATGGAAGACGTGTGTTGCCTGGGGTTTCAGACAGAATTCTAAGTGGAAAAGGGGCATAACCCTGGAAAAAAATACAGCAGATCAAAAAATAAAATAGGAGGTGCACAATGCCATTATGTGATAAAGAATCAGTGAAAGTTTCATCAAAATCCATTCATAGGTTAAAGAGGAGTGGCAAATAAGAGAAAGTGTGACGCGGACGACGACGCGGACGATGCAAGACGACGGGGCATAACTCTGGAAAAAATACAGCGGATCAAAAAATAAAATAGGAGGTGCACAATGCCATTATGTGATAAAGAATCACTGAAAGTTTCATCAAAATCCATTTATAGGTTAAAGAGGAGTGGCGGATAAGAGAAAGTGTGACGCGGACGACGACGCAGACGACGCAAGACGACAAAAGTAATCCCTATATGTCGCTCCCCACTTTGTGGGGCGGCGACACAAAAATAAAATGTGATGTCAGAACAACCATCACCTCAAAATTAACTAAAATTGGTTCAGCGGTTTAAGAGGGGCAGGAGCAAACACCATGTTCACAGATGACGGAAGACAGGTGGTGAGTGATCACTCATCACTTTAAGTCAGGTGAGCTAAAAAAAAATACTCATGTTACAAATCACCTTCAAAAAACAATTTAGTACTCTACTAGTTATTGTCAGGTTACAATTTATTTATTTATTGGAGTTTAATGACACTTTCAACAGCCAGTGTCATCTCGTGTTGGACAGTTTTATCAGTGGAGGAAGATGAAGTACCCAGCGAGAACCACCAAGCAATGGCAAGCAACTGCCAGACTTCCCTACATAAGAAGTCTGGCAAGCAGGGTTAGCATTGGTTGAAGCCAAGTACACCTTCGGCTTGCAGTAGGTACACAGCACCAACATATCACCACATGGGCAATCGGGATGAAGTGCCTTGCCCATGGTCACAATGCAGTAAAACCTGGTGGGGATTGAACTGTGGACCTTTCGGTTCAAGCCATAACCACTGAGTCACTGCGTTCCCCAAGTCACAATTATATCTGCAATCAAATGCATGATTCTCATTCATTTAGGCAAACATTCTATTCAACTGACTATTGACTCTTTCCAGCAATATTCAGATTGCAGTAAGGTGAACTGAATATTGCTGAATGAATCTCATCTGATCACCTAATATCTCATTTCTCAAGGGTTTTCAAGGAAGGTAACAATATTTTTCAGGTCCTTGACCACTCTTCCGGCCCACATTGTATGTTAGGCTTAACAAGCTTAGTAAGTTGCCACAATGATTGACAGTAGTGTTAAAACAATTTGTCGATTATCCAACATTTATATTATCCCACTCCCAAAACTAGTAAGCTACACCAACACCAGTACTGTGAATTGCTGTTGCATCGTTTGATATCACTGTCAGTTCATTTGTAAACAATCTAGTTACCCAATTCTTCTTTAATCACTGTCAACACAAAGTGGACAATAACAAATGAACATAAAAAACAATCATCAGCTGATTGTTTTCACAGTCAGAGTTGTAACTTTCATCTGTTGAGCATGTTACTTACTTATGTAAACAATCTAAAAATAGTGTATGGCCATTTTGTGCATGGACTTCTGGGATTGGTTATCATTTGTGAAACATATTTTTCCATTCAGGATTTTCTGGCACTAGACTCGTGAATACGAATCTACAAAACTGAGTGAATTACAGTGTTAGACTGAGTCAAAAGAGAAAGTATAATAGAAACAAATATGAAAAAATAGCATAAAAGATGAAAGATAATAGTTCTAATGTTGCATGTTTGTGGACAAGAAGTCATGCAAAGAGTTTAATGACATGTTGTTGTTGTCCACCCAACCATATACAATTTTGCTACGGATTTCAAAATAGCATGTGCTACCCGAGAATGTCAAATTGAATGGGTGACCAACGATTTTCGTTGTGCTATGTTGTGCTAGAGAGCCTGGGTTATTGAGAAAACACACTAGTTTTTGTCTTCCGACATTTTAGAAAATGCCAAGATTAAACGAAAATCAGAGGTTGCGTGCCATTGTATGCATAAGGATGATCTTGCTGCTGAGTTTGGACTCACTGTGGCCACTATTTACCATCTCATTGGAAGGTATAGAACCACTGGATCTACTGCCGACCGGCCGTGTTCAAGTCAACCAAGAGTTATGACCCCTGCACAAGACCAACACATCAGGTCGTCTCACTTGAGGGATCGCTTCCTTTCGGTGATGAGGACAGCAGCAATTACTCCTAGTAGAACTAACAACAGAATCAGTGCACAAACTGTCTACAACAGAAAACAGCATCTGAAGTAGGCGTCCAAACCACGGACCAATCCTTACCCAACGTCATTGTACAGTCAAAATTGAATGGATATGTCTGCGTGTTCGCTGGACTCAGCTGCGTTGGAGCACAGTTCTTTTTAGTGATGAATCACAATTTTATCTACGGTGCGCTGATGGTAGGGCAAGAGTGTATCGCGACAAGAAGAATGGATTTCTGATGCTTGTGTGTGGGAATGCGACCGTTTCGGTGGGGGTAGTGTAATGGTTTGGGCAGAATTTCCTTGAACCATTGGACGCAGTTGATCTTCATCAATGGTAATCTGAATGGACAGCGCGATATAGGGACGAAATTCTTAATGCTGTTGTTGTTCCATTGTTCAACGCTAACGTTGGATTGCAGTCATTACAGCAAGACAATGCCCGATGCCACATGGCGCATATCTGTCGTGACTTTCTTGAGGAGCAGAGCATCGAACATCTTCCCTGGCCCCCACTTTTGCCAGATTAGTCGCCAATCAAGCATCTTTGGGACCAATTGGACCATCAGGTACAACTTCATGATCTTCAGACGTTAGGTTATTTACATAATGTTCTAAGGCAGGAGTGGAATGCAATACCACAGGGTGACATCCAGAGACTTATCAGGTCCATGCGCCATCGATGTCTTGCCATCCAAGAGGCAAACGGTGGACATACACGCTATTGACTGCATGTGTGAACTTTTCATTTCACCATATGTCTGAATTGCGACATCCTTGCACTAGTGCACCATCGACGTTCACGTCTTAGTACACAGTGCCACATGGGCAATCAGGATTAAGTTCCTTGCCCAAAGACACAATGCAGTTACATGGCAAGGATCGAACCATGGACCTTTCAGTTTGAAGTCCATCACTGAGCCATCGTGCTCCCTTCCGATTGGTGGATCTAAAGATGAAGATTTTAAAAACAATAATCCTCAGATTGCACTAAGTGAAAATTCAGGCTCCTATGGTTGTCCAAATATGCATGGGGGCTTCATTTGAACAGAATTGTAATTGACCCCACTAAGAATGCTGAATACCAAATTTCAAAAGATTTGGAGGAGTGGGTCATATGAAGAAAATTTTAAATTAAAATTCAGATTCCCACAATGAGCCCAAAGATGAAATCAGGAACTTGATTTGAAGAAACTTGAATCTGGCACCATAAGGATGTTGAACACCAAATGTCAAAAGATTCTGATTCGCGTATCTGAAGAAGATTTTTAAAGAATATTCCTTGTATTGCATTAAGTTCAAATTCTGGCTCAAATAGAAAGTAGAGACTTGATTTAAATAAACTTGAACCAGCCCCCCCCCCCCCTCCCCCCCCCCCCCCCCCCCCCTAAAAGTGCTGTAAACCAGATATCAAAAAAATTTAAATTGTGGAACTGAAGAAGAAAGTTTTGAAGAATTTTGTTTATATTGTGCCAAGTTGAAATTCTGGCTCACATATGGAGCCCAAAAACAATCCAGGGACTTGACATAAACAAATTTGAAGCTCATTCCATGTTAGAGATATTGTATACTAAATATAAGATTCTGATTGGTGTTCTGGGGAAGAAGATAAATGTGTTATACCAGATGTCAATTCTCTGTTTCATGCAGTTTGAAAAAAATGTGTATTTGAATTTTTTAAAATATTTTTTAGCTCTTTGAGTTCCCGCAGGCATATGAACATTTTTTACCACATACCAAATTTGGTTCAAATTTGTAAACCTGTTCGGAAAATAAAAATTTGAGGCAGGGCAAATTCTTTGAACAAATTTGAATCTTGAGTACATAAAGATGTTCCATACCATATTTCAAAGTAGTGTCACTGGTGGTTTATGAGAAGAAATTTTTTAAAGAATTTTGGCTTTTGGGACACTATGCCCAGCCCTCAGGCTTATCAACTACTATCAAGCAATCTTGGAGGGGTATTCCCCACAGATAATTTGAGCCAAGATGTTAGGTTTGGTCCAGTAGTTCTAAGAAGAAGAAATCAGTTGTTGAATCAAGTCAACAACATGCAATAACTCGGGGAAAATTCTTTCTGCATTTGTTTGACACCTTTACTTAGAGATCTCCATGAGATCTTGTTTTCGTTTTTTTCGTTGGTTTTAAGCTTATTTGTTTTACAAGGAATGGCAAACAAGTTATGTAACTTATGTTAATGCCTCTCCTTGGCCCAATGGCACAGGTGTGGCCTCACTCTTGTCGAATACTTTGAAGAGATCTTTAGCCTGCATTAAGTGTGTCTCTCTCCACACAGAGGACAGCGATTTTATGTCCCATCCAATAGGACGGTACACTGTGACCGCATCAAAAACCACAGACATGTCAAGAAATTTCCCCAACCAAGGTCCTGCCACCTCTGGCTTGAGTGCATAAGTGCACTGGTCTCACTTAGCCCCAAGATCTTCTGGACAGAGCAATAAAGTGCACCCCTGTTGTTACCATTGGCTATGCACCAATTTCCCTTTATTTATCAGTATGTATAATTTTATCTTGACTGTATTAAACATCATCAACTGAATCATTTTTCGAATTATTAGTATTCTCTTTTCAGTAATGTTTCAAAGAGGTAATATCTCTTGAGAAGATATAACATGCAAGCAAATCTGAAAAGCTATGCATATTTTTTAATTGAGGTTCATGACAATTTCGTCAGCTATGGTCACCTCATGTCAGACTGTTTTATTTGTGAAAGGAAGTGAAAGTACCCAGAGAGAACCTCCGAGCTGCAGCGAGTAACGGTCAGACCCTTCAGCATACCAACTCAGCACAAGTAGGGTTAGCATTGGTTGAAGGAAAGTGCACCATCAACATGCAGTATGCCTTAGTACTCAGTGCCAACGTGCCCCCACATGGGCAATCAGGATTAAGTGCCTTGCCTGAGGACATAATGAAATTTCCACTGGTGGGGATCGAACCATGGCCCTTTAGCTTTGAAGTCAATGCCGTAACCACCAAGCCACCATGCTCCCTTATGAATGATACAGTGCACCAATAGTTTCTTGTCTGAATGATCTAAGAGAATGGTGGCCAATTGGAAATTTCTCACTTTTCCGAAGTCACAACAGCTAGTGTTTTCCCATATTGCAAGTTAAAATTTGGGCTTCTGCTAATGTTACCCCAGGAACTTGATTTTAAAATCAACTTCAATCTACTAAGGATGCTGCATATCAAATATCAAAAGATTTTGACTACTTGATCTGAAGAAGTAGATTTTAAAGAATATTCCTCATAATGCACCAAGGTAAAATTTGGGCTCACATAGGGAGAGCAAACATGACCCCAGTGACTCGATTTATACAAACTTTAATCTGACCCTCCTAAAGATGCTGCATATGCTGCATATGAAAGATCAAAAGATACTGACTGGTAGATCTGAAGAAGATTTTTAAAGAATATTACCCATTTTAGGCCCCACAAAGTTTATCTTCTGTTTCTCAGGCCATTTTTGTAAAATTGCATGTGGGTGAGCATTTTTTTATTTTATTTTTTATTTTTTTAATTATTTCTTTGCCATCAATAGTTCATGTTTCTTGGTTTGTTTTATGTTTTAGGCTTCATAATCTACAGAATAGCTTGGGTGGTGGTGTATTTCATCCCTTGAGTGCAAGAAGGCTTTGCAGTGCTAAAGCATTGAAAAGCCTTGTTACAGTCAAGGTACAAACATATTAATTTTATTAACATCATAATATAAAATATCAGACATAAACATTTAATTTTTATTTTTCTAAGACTGCTTCGGTTATAACAAAGAGAGCATGCAGCTGCCAAAAGGACCATGTGGGTGGCCTGAGAAACAGATTTTTAACTTTCTGTTGTAAGCCTTACACTAAACTAAAATTTGCCGAGCACAGGGAGCCCAAAAGCAACTCCAGGGACCTGCTTTGAACAAACTTGAATCTACCCTGTGCTGCAGTGCAGAGTTACGATGCTGATGAACTGGCAGCTGCTCACCGTTGCTCGGTGTTTCTCTCTGGGTACTCCAGCTTCCTCCACCCATAAAACTGTAACCAACACGGTATGACCTTGGCTGTTAAAGTGTCATTAAAGCTTAATAAATAAATACATAAATAAATGATATGGTTTGTAACAAGAAGAGCATGTAACAAACTATGAATTGAAAATAGAATGCATTTTCATTTTTGGAATTCACATTAATAATTTTCACAATGCAGTATAAGTATTTCTATCAGTTCCTTGAATCCTACACCCTATGTAACTAACCCTGTACATCAGTGTATATTTCCATTTAGTGTGCGTTATGATAGCAAATCAACTTATCTTGTACAATGCCTGTAGTCCGCCAGTGTTCGCTTGCGTACAATGTAAGTCTGTGCAATACACAGGGTTAGTCATTCATGTCTTTTGGGTTATAACAGGGACCAGCTGTGAGGGTGACTAGAGTGATTATGTCGCCCTCCTAAGCCCAAAGTCGCCTAGAAAAATAGTCGGGGCGATTACAAGTCGTCCTCTAAAAACTGGCCAAAATGAGGAAAGGCTGAACTGAATGATCCGAGGTTTACATAAAAACGATTACTTTCAAGAATCGAACGTGCTTGAGTATGATAAATCGGCATTTTCATTCGTTAAATAAGCTACCATTTATTTGAAATCACAGGAGAATCAATTGTCCATTGTCACTTTTTGGGGAATTTTTTATTTCTATTTTGTTCCGTTTCAGTCGGAGCTTCAAGTGTCAAAACGAAAATTATAAATTTAAAGTAATTTGTATATTTTATTAAACTTTCCAATGGCCCAGACTTAGCTGGTGCAAACTCGATATTATCAAGGGCCAAACACAAATTTTGAACCCCCCAATCCCCAAAATTTGCTTGCAAAACTGAAAATTAAAATAATACTAATTTTAAAGCCTAGAATCCATACACAGTGCTCAATTCTGTACAATAATTGCATACATACATATACACACATACACGTCCATTCTCTCACAGATACATTGATACATGGAGCACTATTATCATTTATTGGTGCCCAATGCCACATCAGCAACCAAGGCTATATCATGGCTATAAAAGCAACAGAACCTAAAAGAAGAAGGGTATTGAATTAAAACAAAATAAAATGAAAGTGTCAATGACACTGTAGCTCAACTTGACAAACTTGAACTTGGTAAGTTATAAATGAAATGGCAAAATTGAAGATCATTGGTACCAATATTATTTGATGAAATTTCAACATAACAGCATTGTGTGTGCACAACATCAGAGTAATCCATGCATTTTTAAATGTAAACTGTAAGACTGGCTAAAGGAAGAATGTTGATACACAAATGCAGTATGTTCAGAGGTTATTGTAAATGGCAACTTTTTTCACAGAAATGAATGCTAATCAATAGCTCTTATAAAGGTCTTGCCTAATGACCACACCAAGTTCAAATACAATCCTATGATAAATGTGACCTGCAGGCCATGTAAAAGAATGTTGATGCACAAATGCAATAAATTCAAAGATTGTTGCTAACAGCAACAGTTCTTGATGGAAATGAAAAGAAAATCAATAGCTCCTATCTTTGTCACCCTGCATAAGCATACAAACTTTCAAAACAACCTGATAATGAATGTGTCCTCTGAGGCATGCCAAAGGAAGATGTTAATGCACAAATGCACTAAGTAGAAGGTCATTGCTTGTGGCAATGTTTTTTTTATGGAAATTCATAAATATACCCTGCAGAGAACGCAAAACGGATAAGTTGATGTACAAATGCAGTAAGTTCAAAGGCTGGTGATAACGACAATAATTTTTTATGGAAATGAAAAAAGAGCAATAGCTCACATATAGAGGTCAACCCGAACACACATACCAAGTTTCAAAGTGATCCGATCATAAATGTGCCCTAAAGGAGGTGTTAAAGGGAAATATTGAGGTCCGACTAAACTAAGTTCAAAGGTCAGCGGCAACATTTTTCGACAGAAATGGAAGAAAATCAACAGCTCCCATATAGATGTCACCCCACACAAGCACACCGAGTTTGCAAGCGATCCAATCATAAATGTGCCCTGCAGGGTGTGTCAAAGGGAAATATTGATGCTTTTACTAAGTTCATCGAAGGTCATTGCCAGTGGCAACATTTTTTTGATGAAAATCGATAGCTTCCATTTAGAGGTAACCCCAAACAAGCATACAAAGTTTCAAACCGATCTGATCATAAATGTGCCCTTTATGGCATGCCAAAGGAATATATTGATGCCTGACTAAACTAAGTTCAAAGATCGTTGCCAGTGGCAACATATTTTGACAGACGAAAATGGAAGAAAATCAATAGCTCCCATCTAGAGGTCACCCCAAACAAGCATGCCAGGTTTCAAAGCAATCCGATCATAAACGTGCCCTGTAGGGTGTGTCAAAGGGAAATACTGAGGTCTGAGTAAACTAAAGTCTTAGAATGTTGTCCGCGGCAACATTTTTTGATGGAAATGGAAGAAAATTGATACCTCCCATCTAGAGGTCACCCAAAACAAGCATGCCAGGTTTATATTGAGGTCTTCTGACTAAACTAAGTTCTAAGAATATTGGCCGCAGCAACATTTTTTGACGGAAATGAAAAAAAATTGATAGCTCCCATCTAGAGGTCACCCCAAACAAGCAAGCCAGGTTTCAAAGCAATCCGATCATAAATGTGCCCTGTAGGGTGTGCCAAAGGAAAATACTGAGGTCTGACTAAACTAAGTTCTAAGAATGTTGTCCGCGGCAACAATTTTTGACGGAAATGGAAAAAATTGATAGCTCCCATCTAGAGGTCACCCAAAACAAGCATACCACGTTTCAAAGCAATCCAATCATAAATGTGCCCTGTAGGGTGTGCCAAAGAGAAATAATGTGGTCTGACTAAACTAAGTTCTAAGAACGTTGGCCGCGGCAACATTTTTTGATGGAAATTGAAGAAAATTGATACCTCCCATCTAGAGGTCACCCCAAACACGCATACCAAGTTTCAAAGCGATCCAGTCATAAATGTGCCCTGTAGGGTGTGCCAAAGGGAAATATTGAGGTTTGACTAAACTAAGTTCTAAGAACGTTGGCCACAGCAACATTTTTGACGGAAATTGAAGAAAATCGATAGCTCCCATTTAGAAGTCACCCTAAACAAGCATGCCATGTTTCAAAGCAATCCGATCATAAATGCGCCCTGTAAGGTGTGCCAAAGGGAAATATTGACATCTTCTGACTAAACGAAGTTCTAAGAATGTTGGCCGCAACATTTTTTGACGGATATTGAAGAAAATCGATAGCTCCCATCTAGAGGTCACCCTAAACAAGCATACCAAGTTTCAAAGCGATCCAATCATAAATGTGCCCTGTAGGGTGTGCCAAAGGGAAATATTGAGGTTTGACTAAACTAAGTTCTAAGAATGTTGGCCGCGGCAACATTTTTTGATGGAAATTGAAGAAAATCGATAGCTCCCATCTAGAGGTCACCCTAAACAGGCATACCAGGTTTCAAAGCGATCCAATCATAAATGTGCCCTGTAGGGTGTGCCAAAGGGAAATATTGAGATTTGACTAACCTAAGTTGTAAGAACATTGGCTGCGGCAACATTTTTTGACGAAAATTGAAGAAAATCGATAGCTCCCATCTAGAGGTCACCCCAAACAAGCATACCAAGTTTCAAAGCGATCTGATCATAAATGCGCCTGTGAGGTGTGCCAAAGGAAATTGTGGACGTACGTACTAAAGTACGAACGCCGACGGACGAGAAGTGATGGCAATAGCTCAGCTTGACTTTGTCAAGTTGAGCTAAAAAAAACGAACTACAACTTTACCAAAACAAGTATGTGAGTGTGACTTGACGAGTAATGAGGCAATCCTCACTGACTCAGTCAAACTCACGCACCTGGTAATGTCAGTTTATGACCAAAATTAAAAGACCACTGAAGGAAATGCCTTACGAAACAAGAGGCCCCACGTGGCCTTAATCGCTCACCTGACAAAGTGACTCTAAGAAGTATTTTAGGTCACCTTCACCATGTCATGCCTCATCAACATTAACTGGTTGAGTGATAGATTTTGTTTGAAGTTCAACATTTGTTACCTAAAATTAGTTTCATTTAAAATCATTGGTGTGTGGCCAATCTCCAATGATTTTTAATAAAGCAAATTTATCTCTGCAGACAAACTGGTTTAGCATGAAGCACAAACAAGGAATGTGAAGAGATAGCCTTGGATATCTCTCCCCAACTGTGGATATCTTCCATGTGCTACATGTACATATTTGCATGCAAGAAAACAAAAATTTTCACAAATTTTCCAAAATATTAGTTTTTTTTATCATCATTGGAACAAGCTCAAACAGCTTATTCCAATAGGGGTATGGGAAGATCAGGTATATTTTTGAGACAGAAATGTGAATATATAAATAATGGTGTTTTTTTGTGAATGATGCTGGAGAATTTTGCGTAAAGATATGGTAAATGGTTTGTTCTAGATACAGAATGATGCAAAAGTATTTAAATTTGATTAGGCAAGTTGTTCCTATAATGCATTTAAAAATTGAAGTAACTGTTTTTTTGCTGCCGAACTTTTAGATGTGTGTGTCTGTGTGTGTGTGTGTGTGTGTGTGTGTGTGTGTGTGTGTGGGGGGAGGGGGGGGGGGTAAGAGTGTTCTTGCAAACAAAATTCCGGAATAAATGGAAAATTTTATTTTTTGTGTGAAAGACATAGTGCGTGAATGTTGATTGGAACAAGCTTAGAGAGCTCATTTTAATGTGAAGTCATAAGGCTGTGTTTTACGTACGAAATTCTGGAATAACTAAAAAATTGCTTTTTTGACTCGAAAAGCATGGTGTGCGACCTCTCATTGGAATGAGCTCAAAAAGCTCATTCCAATGGGGTATTTACAAGCGATAAGTACATGTATGTTTAAGAGACAAAAATTAAAATTTGAATAGCGATTTTTGCGAAGAATGCTGACAAGTTTTGGCAGTTATGCTGGTAAAAAGGTAAGATATGCAAAGTGGTTGTTTTTTAGAGGCGACATTTAATTAAGGGGAATTAACCCTTGATTACTGAGGTAACTTCCAAAAGTACTGAAATTTCATGAAGCAATGTGAATAACAGACAACAGTTGCCTAAAAATTTCATGAATAACTAAAATTTTTATTCTTTTGTCTCGAAAACATGGCATATGACCTTTGTTGGAATGAGCTGAATGTGTGTGTTCCAATGAGGGGTCATAAAATTTGAACGGAGATTTGTGTGAATAATGCATTAGTACTGCTAGATTTGGGTAAACGGTTCACCCTGGATACCACCCCTTCTATAGTAGATCTTTTCTGCAAATTTTGTCTAAGATTCTATCAACTTTACAAATAAATACGTTCATGAATCACAATCAGATCCACCCCACAATGTTGCATACCAAATATCAAAAGATTCTGCCTGCTGGATCTGGAGAAGAAGATTTTTTAAGAAATATGCCTGAAATGCACTAAGTTAAAATTTGGGCTCCTATACGGAGCCCAAATATAAACCCAGGGGGCCGATTTGAACAAACTTGAATCAGATCCACCCCACAATGTTGCTTACCAAATATGAAAAGATTCTGAAGCTGGATCTGGAGAAGAAGATTTTTTAAGAAATTTGCCTGAAATGCACTAAGTTCGAATTCGAGCTTCTATAGTGAGCCCAAATATGAAACTAGGAAGCCGATTTGAACAATCTTGAATCAGATCCACCCCACAATGTTGCATACCAAATATCAAAAGATTCTGCCTGCTGGATCTGGAGAAGAAGATTTTTTAATAAATTTGCCCGAAATGCACTAAGTGCGAATTCAGGCTTCTATATTAAGCCCAAATATGAATCCAGGGGGCCGATTTGAACAAACTTGAATCAGATCCACCCCGCAATGTTGCATACCAAATATCAAAAGATTCTGCCTGCTGGATCTGGAGAAGATGATTTTTTAAGAAATTTGCCTGAAATGCACTAAGTTCGAATTCAAGCTTCTATAGTAAGCCCAAATATGAATCTAAGGAGCCGATTTGAACAAATTTGCATCAGATCCATCCCACAATGTTGCATACCAAATATCAAAAGATTCTGCCTGCTGGATCTGGAGAAGAAAATTTTTTAAGAAATTTGCCTGAAATGCACTAAGTTCGAATTCGAGCTTCTATAGTGAGCCCAAATATGAATCTAGGAAGCCGATTTGAACAAAGTTGAATCAGATCCATCCCACAATGTTGCATGCCAAATATCAAAAGATTCTGCCTGCTGGATCTGGAGAAGAAGATTTTTTAATAAATTTGCTTGAAATGCACTAAGTTCAAATTTGGGCTCCTATACTGAGCCCAAATATAAACCCAGGGGGCCGATTTGAACAAACTTGAATCAGATCCACCCCGCAATGTTGCTTACCAAATATGAAAAGATTCTGCCTGCTGGATCTCGAGAAGAAGATTTTTTAAGAAATTTGCATGAAATGCACTAAGTTCAAATTCGAGCTTCTATAGTGAGCCCAAATAGGAATCTAGGATGCCGATTTGAACAAACTTGAATCAGATCCACCCCACAATGTTGCATACCAAATATCAAAAGATTCTGCCTGCTGGATCTGGACAAGAAGATTTTTTAAGAAATTTGCCTAAATGCACTAAGTTCAAAATCGGGCTTCTATACTGAGCCCAAATATGAACCCAGGGGGCCGATTTGAACAAACTTGAATCAGATCCACCCTACAATGTTGCATACCAAATATTAAAAGATTCTGCCTGCTGGATCTGGAGAAGAAGATTTTTTAAGAAATTTGCCTGAAATGCACTAAGTTCGAAATTGGGCTCCTATACTGAGCCCAAATATTAACCCAGGGATCTGATTTGAACAAACTTGAATCAGATCCACCCCACAATGTTGCTTACCAAATATGAAAAGATTCTGCCTGCTGGATCTGGAGAAGAAGATTTTTTAAGAAATTTGCCTGAAATGCACTAAGTTCGAATTTGGGCTTCTATAGTAAGCCCAAATATGAATCCAGGGGGACCGATTTGAACAAACTTGAATCAGATCTACCCCGCAACGATGCACAGCAAATATCAAAAGATTCTGCCTGCTGGATCTGGAGAAGAAGATTTTTGAAGAAATGTGCCTGAAATGCACTAAGTTTGAATTCAAGCTCCTATACTGAGCCCAAATATGAATCTAGGGAGCCGATTTGAACAAACTTGAATCAGATCCACCCTACAATGTTGCATGCCAAATATCAAAAGATTCTGCCTGCTGGATCTGGAGAAGAAGATTTTCAAAGAAATTTGCCTGAAATGCAGTAAGTTCAAATTTGGGCTCCTATACTGAGCCCAAATATAAACGCAGAGGGCCGATTTGAACAAACTTGAATCAGATCCACCCCACAATGTTGCATACCAAATATCAAAAGATTCTGCCTGCTGGATCTGGAGAAGAAGATTTTTTAAGAAATTTGCCTGAAATGCACTAAGTTCGAAATCGGGCTCCTATACTGAGCCCAAATATGAACCCAGGGGGCCGATTTGAACAAACTTGAATCAGATCCACCCTACAATGTTGCATACCAAATATCAAAAGATTCTGCCTGCTGGATCTGGAGAAGAAGATTTTTTAATGTTTTTCCCATTGCCTACAGTGTTAAAAAGTGCTGACTCAGCACTTTTTCAAAGTCCCGAAACTGTACCCTATGATAAAACCGATGGCAATTTTTTTTTACCAATCCTTTCTGTTGGTCCTAAGGAAGCTGCACACCAAATAAAAATTCTCAGTGCCGTGCAGTTTTGGAGATATGGGCGTTTTAAATTTTTTCTATTTTTAGCTCCTGCGGTTCCCACGGGGCTGCGGGAAAATTTTTTTTTGCATAAATCAAGTACTCATGACCCAATAAGCCCTCACATAAAATTTGGTTCAAATCAGCCTCTCGGTTTGGAAAATAGAAATTTTGGGCGGGGCAAAAAATTTTGCCCCTCCCATAACGACGCCAAGTATAGCCCCACAAACTTCTCTTGAACAAATCTGAGTCTACACCTCAAAAGGAAGCTGCACACCAAATATCAAGTCTCTGCTACTGCTGGTTCATAAGAAGAAGATTTACAAAGATTTTGGTGCCCCTTGGGGGCGTGGCACCACCCAGGAGGAGGGGCAACTTCATTTGAACAAATCTGAATTGGCATTAGGTAATAAACATTTAGCCAACATTTGAATAAAATTGAGCTAGTGGTTTAGGAGGAGAAGTCGATAATGTAAAGTTAACGCCGGACGACGACGACGACGGACGACGACGGACGACGACGGACGACGGACGGAAAGTGATTAGTAAAGCTCCCCTTGAGCTTCGCTCAGGTGAGCTAAAAAGTAGGTTTTAGTACCAGACTTGAATGATTCAAGTGATTTACTATTTTTTATGTCGATTGGAAGAGAATTCCAAAGCCTTGGGTCAGCAACCGAAAAGTCCCTATCACCAGCACTAGTAAATTTAGATGTGGGCTGAACCAGATTGAGTTGACCTGATGACCTAAGAGACCTCGGTGGTTTGTGAATGTTAAGCAGAACGGACAGGTAGGATGGTGCAGATCCCGAGATACACTTGAACACCAGAAGGACAATTTTAAATAGAATTCTTTGCTTAACGGGTAACTCAGAGAGTACTGGTGTTATATGGCAATACCTTTGAGTTCTGGTTATGACCCGTGCAGCACAATTTTGGATGTGTTGTAGCTTTTTCAAGAATAGATGTTTTAGAGCCAATCAGAAGAGAGTTGCAGTAGTCAAGGCGACTGGTAATTAAAGGCGTGGACAAGCTGTTGTGACGTCTGCATATCAATGAAGGGTTGAAATTTGCTAATATTTCTAAGATGAAAAAATGCAATGCGAGAGACATGTTTGATATGTTCATCAGCGGCCAAATTTTCAACCATGAAATAACCTAAGTTTCGAACACAGCTATTGGGTTTTATCACAGAACCTCCAATATTGAGGTCTGGTCCTCTATACTTTTACCCTCCATGCATGCGCACATTACGTGTACAGTCCATTTAAAATATTCTCTCCTCTCCACTAGTCGACTGCATAATAGAGTGTCTAAAAATAGGATAAGCTAATTGGCTTTGAGGGGAACTTTTTAGTATCCATGGTAATTACTTCAACAATAACAAGTGTTTGACCACCGAGGTGGTATTACTCCCCTATGGCGCTTTTGTGACATAAGGTGTTTTTGTCACAGAAGACACTGGAGTATATAAGCATCTTGGATTTTGAAACAAAAATATTGAGCGTGCATAATCCCCTCACAACCCTTTATCCATGTACCATATATGAAAGGCGTAGCTTGAACCATGTTGGAGGGAGGGGTGGTAACATAAAATAGAGAAAAAAGCTTAAAAAACACAACAAAAATGGCCGCCATTCTGCCATCTTGAATTTCAAAAAATAAATATTGACTGTGCATCATCCCCTCAGAACCATTTATCCATGTACCAAATATGAAAGGTGTAGCTTGAAGCATATTAGAGGGAGAGGTGGTAACATAAAAACAGACAGGCAGACAGACGGACAGACAGACAGATGTTAGATTTTTAAAAAAAATATCGAGCATGCATAATCTCCTCACAACCCCTTTATCCATGTACAATATATGAAAAGTGCAGCTTGAACCATGTTGGAGGGAGCAGTGGTAACAGAAAATAGAGAAAAAGGCTTAAAAAACACAACAGAAATGGTTGCCATGGCGCCATTTTGAATTTTGGAAAAAAAATATTGAACGTGCAACATCCCATTACAACCCTCCATCCATGTGCCAGATATAAAAAGTGTAGCTTGAACCAAGTTGGAGTGAGGGGTGGTAACATAAAATAGAGAAAAAAGCTTAAAAAACACAACAAAAATGGCCACCATGCCGCCAACTTGGATTTTGAAAAAAAAATATTGAACATGCATCATCCCCTCCCAACCCTCTATCCATGTGCCAAATATGCAAAGTGTAGCTTGAACCATGTTGGTGGGAGGGGCGGTAACATGAAAATAGAGAAAAAAAAGCTTAAAAAACACAACAAAAATGGCTGCCATTCCACCATCTTGGATTTTGAAAAAAACATTTTGAGCATGCATCATTCCCTCAGAACCATTTATCCATATACCAAATATGAAAGGTGTAGCTTAAAGCATGTTGGAGGGAGAGGTGGTAACATAAAAAAACAGACAGACAGACAGACGGATGGACGGTATGACAGACGGACGGACAGACAGACAGACGGACGGAGTGCAATCCTATAGTCCTCTTACGGTTCCCGTAGGGGACTAATAAGTGCAGTTGTCAATGATGATCTTATTGACAGTCAGATGTGTTGACTGATTATATGGGACAAATGATTTTAACAAACAATACTTTATTAAGCAATTTTTTTTTTATTAATGATATCTGACTTTAATGCTTTGCAAGTATCTACAAACATTTGCACACACGAATAACAGAATATATTATATTTTAAAAAAATATATACACAAGCACTCTTTCAAAGCACAACAATATCGAGCGGGTTTGGTTTGCACTTTTGAATAGAAAATCTCTGCTAATATTCCATGGAGTTAGCACTCAACTACTAATGGGTAAAAATGCATAGTATGTGACAGGAGGACTACTACCAAATCACTTGTCAAATGAATGTTTTACAGAACTAATATTTTTTTTCCACAAACTGATTTTTTGAAGGGCCACCAGATGTATGTACACATCCATCAAGAGACAATTTGCTTGCTTGTCTGCTGTTTATCGGCGGCTGTAAGTTGAAGTCGAGTGGATACTTCATTCTGTGTGTGATTTGGTTGTAATCCACCCTGCACTTATCCACACACACGAAATAAATTGTGTGAACAAACTAGACACTTTGCAAGAAGCATTAGCTATTTATTTATTAATTTATTGGTGTTTAAGGTCACTTTTCATCAGCTATGACTAATTGTGCCCACCGGTCGCAATTGGCCATAGTTGCAGAAAAGTGACATTAAATACCAATAAATAAACAAATTGTGACCACAACAAAGGTCTAAAGTCAAGTTTAGCCGATCGTTTACCCCTTTGGTGTCCATTTTAGTGGACATCCATCCCAGGCACTGGTGACTGGGTCCTATTTCACCAGTAAAGCAGAACTTTCTTACCATAGTAAATAAGCACTGCTTCACTTCCCGTTGCCACGGGGAAAGAAGCACTATTAAATATTATCACGGTGTACATTATTGTCTGAGAAATTCTGTGGAAATGCAATTTAATCGGGGTCCTTTTTTTAGAATTTCACTTCTTTTTTCTAAAACAAAGTACAAAGAACCGTTTCGACCAATGGAGATAAGTTTGACCGGTGTTTTTATTTTTTTCTTCATTTTTTTTTCATGTCACTGATCATGTTGCGTGTCCTGCCAAAATATTTTTTTTCAAGGACGGAATCTTTTAAAATGGACCCATTTTTCGGTAAATTTAACTAATAATTTTCTGTTCAGTGGTAAACAAGTTTTACTGTCAATGCAGTCCAGAATGTAATGGAAGGACACGACGGGGAAATCCCTTCGAAGTGCTTGCCTTATCGGAATGGGAATCTTTTTCCCTTTCAGTGCTCCATCGCAGGTCAAAACAACATAAACCTTGGTTGATATTCCTTTACCGCGATCATCGAGATCGTTCCAATGAGAGGTCATAAGCTATGTTTTTTTAACAAAAATTTAAATCATAATAAAATTTGAATGGAGATTTTTGTGTATAGTGCTGGCCGAATTTGGCTGTTGACGTTGGCTGAAAACAGAAAGCTTGCTAGCAATTTTCATGCTTTTTCCAGCATATTGGACGATTAATTTTTTTAATGAATAATACATTCTCATTTTAGTTCATCTAAACTATTTCGGTAAAATGCTCATGCTACAATCAAAATTAAATCATCGGGTTTTAACTTTGAAATGTTCGGGCACTCGGCACAGTATAAAATCCATAATCCTGTATCGGAGAAGCTATTGCCGCAGCGAAATGCCAGGATGTATCGCCAAGACTGTCACATTGTTGTTTCAAAAACACCGTACACCAAGAACACATTTTATTCAATGAAATACTCGTTCTATTCCATAATTTCATTTAAAAAATACAGATGAAGCATTACGAGAATGAATGAAGACAAGATAAGATCATTTCGACGGAGACAATCCGGCCTTCAATTATATGGAAGGGGGGGGGGGGGGGGAATCCAAATCATATATCAGCGAAAATTTTATTTTAATATGAAAACAAATCGAAAATGTCACAAATTAAAGAACAGATTTTTTCAATTCCTATATTAAACCGCAGTACAGAGTTCTGGAAACGAAAGATATTGCATTTGTATCTGAATATTTGATTAAATGTAGGGTTCAGAAATTTTCTGACTGAACAATATATAATTGCAAATCAGGGACAGTCTCTGAAAGATTCTTCTCGCCAAACATTAATTGGTTATGTAATCCTTCTTACATGACCGCACGAAAACAGCTTTTCATACCCGGTCATTTCTACACAAACGATGGGGGTAATTAACAAGTGCAGTTTTGTATGCACTGTACACGTAATGCTAAGATGAGGGCGTTCTTGTTATCAATGTGCTTGAAATTAATTCGCATTCACAACAAACTTGTCCATCATTTATGCTGTATTTTTGTTTAAATAAATAGTTGATTCCTATTGGGGAACAAATAATGAATTAGTCTACATTCGTTTTTATCATGTTTGAAAACGAATCGATGTATTAATTGTATAAACACAGAATGTTTTTCATATGCGACTGGATATCAGTAATTCGGTTTCATTGAGAAACGAACCGCCTTTGATGTCTGGATTTTCCCGTTATCTTTAATTAGCCTCACAAAGGGGGTTGTGGACCCGTGAAGACAATGTGTTCATCGGGTATGATGAAAGGGAGGTTTAAATGGAGCATACACGTAATGAGTCGTCAGGAGGTGACCGAAATTAGCGCCAACATCATTCTTTGTAGAAAAGAGTACTACATAATAACTCAGCGGGGAGGTATGAGTGCCCACTAATGGGAGGGCCATACCCATCTGGGCCATTGGTAAGTATAAAAAATATACAAATTACTTCAAATTTATAATATTTTCATTCTATAACCCAATGGCCCAGACTGAGCTGAATCATAACAAGGCGGAGGGCCTAGGACTTCAGTAGTAGACCAACATAGTTCCAAGCCTGTAATCCAAGGTGAAAAGAAATTAAATTTAAAAGGAATTACATGTATGTCTCTCTATACAGTAATAAAGAAAACATATCATAAATAAGGAGCCAAATTCAAGTAATTCCGTATTTCTTAGCATGAAGACTATGCTAATTGGATGTAACAAATTCCCAATTTTTAAGGCTAGTCCAGACTAAGCTCCAGAAATTAGGATGGCATATTTGAGAATGAGAGGATATCCCCCACAAACATATGCCATATACAATAAAACACAAGCTATATCCAGGATATAATCTACAGACAAAACAGCTTCACTCATAGTTACATACTTATCAAGCCGGAGGAGAGGTAAAAAATCCTCCCCCCCCCCCCCCCTTTTGAAGGAATCTTCAAAAAGAAGAGGAGAGCGCTCTGGAATCAGTAAAAGTGGTACCAAATAACAATATAAATATTCGTCGAATAGACACCCAGGTATTAATTATTATTAATAAATTGGTGCTTAATGCCACTTCAGAAGCTAAGGCTATAGCGGCGATCCCGGTAATTAATATCGCTCGCTTGTAACGTATACCGGAGTCGGCATACGCAGATAGGTCGAAAAACGGTGATATAATATATAACATACACATATCCAATAGAATCACAATGGAGCGATCTCTGGAGAGTAAACACACTTCCAAGGTAAACCACAGGTGACCCCATTCAGGTGTGCAATAAATTCCAGTAGATAACACTCCCAGACGTGTTCTATCCGATGATATCTATGTTCCTAGAAACGTGCGAATATACGAGAGTGTAAGACAAGATGTATTCGATTGGGTACCGCCATAAATAGAAACCTAGATCTAGAAATGGATCGAGCTATGATAACAGACTTGTCACAGACCACCCCCGAAATAATTCATTGTTTCTAAGGTCCTTAACATACAATAATCCGTCTGCCTAATAATGCAATTATTATGGGCGTGAGCATTGAAATCTCGCATGTAATCATCTGAATACCAGTTAACTGACTAGACAGCCTCCAAGGTACCCAAAGGCTAGCATTGACGATGAATCATATGCTTGTATATGACATATAGACAAACAACCACAGGAAACCAACCAACTAGAAAGTGGATGTGCCCATGAGGTCGCCATAGAACACGACCCAGCCGCCAATCAAGAAGTCATGAAATGCATGTATATACTTAAATGCATATGAGGCTTACGGGAAGAAAACTACGTCTTGCCCGGTAATCGCCTCTTAATTCGAAATCATATCGAACCCCCTTCACCCGCATTACTTAAATCGTTCTTGTGTTAGTCATCAAATAGTATAGGAACCACAAGGCTCCCTCACATCTTACCGACTCCATAATGCCACTAAGGGCGGAGAAGTGAAGAACAAATACTTCCCCTGATAAAGAAGGTCTTCTCGTGGAGGAAGCTTCCGGGGAACGTCCCATAAAAGACACCTGAGAAGATTGATCCAAGGTTTCTGTGACGACAGAGGTGCTACTATCAGGATTTCGCAATGAGCTTGTTCAAAACTAAACAGAATCTGCTAAATCAACGGAGTTGGAGGATACGCCTATCCTATCATTCCGTCCCATGAGACCAACAGAGCGCCAACTGCATACACTCGATGATCTGGGCATGGCGACACGAACATCGGGAACTGATTATTCAGGTGCGTTGCGGACGATGTATCATGGGGCGATCCCACTGGTAGCAAATCTGCCTGAATATTCGCTTGTTGAGAGTCTGGTCCGATGGCAACAGGCGACCTTTCCGAGAGAGCGAGTCTGCCAGTACATTCAGACGACCCAGTATATGACGGACAGAAAGATGAACATGATGACTCATGACATATAGGAGAATCTTCTCCGTTAATTAGCATTATGGCATTGAATGAGTGTCACCTTGGTTCCTGATGTAAGCTACTACTGTCGAATTGTCCGACAAAATTTGAACATGGACGTCCGCTATTATGTGAACCCAATGTTGTAGCGCTAGCCATATTGACATCATTTTTTTGATGTTTATGGGCTTCTCTAGGAACCGAGGGTCCCAAAGACCCTGACACCTCCAGTCTGCGGGACTTAGGGTCGTGCCCCAACCCGTCTGACTTGCATCTGTCATAATCGTGAAAGCCGGATCCGGCAGTTGCAGTGGAACTCCCTGAGTTAACCACTGAATATCTGCCCAAATCTGAACCCTTGTTTTACTAGGTCCGTTAAAACAATACTGGTTTCGTGTGAATGCGTCTTCACACTCCAGTTCTGAGTAAAGAATATCTGGAGGGGACGCGTGCGCAGGTGGCTCATCGGAATAAGATCTGCAGCCGCTTCGCACAGCCCCATCAGTCACATGAATTCCTTCAGTGTTAATGCATCTGAGTGTAGACAAAAGCGAGCATAACAGCCGACTAATTTTGCTCTGGGTAACGGCAGATGAACCAGACTGTTGTGAGTCTCGAAGCTCATTCCCAAGTGAGTGAACGACTTGAACGGAGCTATAACCGACTTTTTCTCATTTACGATGAAACCGAGACGTTGGAGCAAAAGAAGCAGACTCTGACATCATTCTGAAGAATAATTCTGTTGCCATATCTCTGTAGAATGTCGTCCAAGTATGCTAACGTTACCGCAGATGAATGAGCTCAGAAGTATGACATTACCAAGTTCATTATACGAGGGAATGCCCAGGCAGCCAGGTTCAGACCAAAGCACAATGCTCTGAACTGATACACCTTCCCTTGTATGCCGAACCACAGATATTTTCTGAATGCCGGATGTACCAGGACATGAAAGTACGCATCCTTTAGATCTATGCTTGCTGCATAGTCGTTCACTCAAGCGCTCGCTCTTACAGACCGAATGGTCTCCATATAGAATTTTGGAGCCACGATAAGCTTGTTTATCCAGCTCAAGTCTATTACTGGTCGTAACGAGCCATCTGGCTTCGGTACGAGGAACAGGTGACTGTAAAAACCCTGAGAATCATGATTCTCAGTGCTCTCTATTGCTTCCTTTAATAATAGAGCCTGTACCTCCGCTAGGAGAGACTCTTTTTTTGAAAGGATCCAACGGAAGCTCTGCCCAACGCAGACATCTTGTTAGTGGGGGTGCTGTTCGGAATGATAGCCGTACGCCGTCCAAGACTACACTTCTCACCCACTGATCCTCCGTGACTGCTGTCCAGTTTCTCGCGAAGATGATACCCTTCCACCAACTGGCAAGCAATAGAGGTCTAAACCATCACCTGTATGACCTGCGAGGCTTACGGGGGGAGAAACTACATCCTCCCTGCGAAGAACCTCGTCCCGTCGGCCTAGGGGCATCTGACCGATAGTTCCGATCAGACCTACGCCCCTTTCCCGATTCGCTATATTGACAATCTCCAGAATAATTGTAAGAGGGCTTCTTGTACCCTTGTGAGGAATTCCCTTTTGACGTTTAGATCTGGAACATCCTCCTTTACTCTTATCTGCTGAAGTGGGCTGATGAGACACCGACTTCAATAGCAGATCACTTGACGCTTTCATAATAGCCTGATCATAGACTGATGAAAGCTTGTCATCCAAATATAGTATGTCCGGAGACCGGGGCGACCCGGAGAGAGTTTTTCATTTTGTCATCTATAAGTGATGACGCAAGGGCAGCATCACGTCTGATTAAGTCCAGATTAGCCACTGTAAGGGCAGAGTTATACGTGGTATACAAATTGCCCTGGAAAGAACTCTAAGAGAGGTACAAACATCCTCAAATTCCTTCCCGTTGAGACATTGTGCCATAGGTCTGGTAAGGTGATCTGCGTAAGACATTGCTTCCAAATTCGCTCTACTTGATGAAATTGCCGTTGTAATTGTGTCTGAACGAATAGTAAATAATGCAGGTAGGGATACGTCTAGGGCTGCCCATTCAAACGCAGAGGAGCTCTGAACATCTTCTCCAACCATTTTTAAAGGAAAGTAGTCCATGAAACGGTATGTTTATGGAAATGTAGTTAAGAAACCGCCCTTTCCTCGCACTCAAGAGGTGAATACGGCATCGTCTACATGGCCAAAGGCCTTCGACACCTACCTGTACTGAACCGGAAAAGAAAGAACTTCTTCCTTTGTCCGTATAAAGTCTGCGTCCAACGATGCCAGCGGTTTCTCACTTGTCGTCACAGCATTCTTATTCGTCGGAACAAATTCAGGGTAGAATTGATGGATGAAATCCATCGCAACCCTGTGCCGTTCCGAAAGGGAAGGGTAATCCTCTTCCTTATCCCTTTCACCATCCGAGAGAATCAGTTGCGAATCTCGGGCCATTGCATCTGTGTGAACAGACGACTGGACCGACACAGCACCATCCGACAGCTCAGGTTCCGAGTCTGAGGGACGCTGCATCTGCACTTGCTGGGATGCTGCGATCTGTGACAGCAAGTCCATCATCGAGGCCTGAGGAGCAGTGGTCTTCTGTTTCCTAGCCACTTGCTGCTCCTGGGACGGTGTGTCAGAGATGGATCTCATGTCTGAATGTGCCGATGATTGAGGCCTCGTTTCCCTAGCTACCAGATGGTCCGACTTCATGGGCGAAGAGTGGTCCCTGAAGAGAACTCTCCCTTCGCTATCGAAGAACATAGTTGTGAATATTACACCCCTGAGTGCTTTAGTAATGAGATCTCAAAAAAGCCCAACTCGCTCACGCTCTTGAACCTAAACTGTCAAAGCCTTAATGCTAACTGGGAGCCCTTCCATAACCTAATATGTAGCCTTCAGCCTGAATCAAATTTCTTAGACATCAAAGGTTTGACAGAAACGTTCAGTGTGAAAGAAAACATTACCTACTCACTTGATGGCTACCACCCCTTGATTACTCGGCTGCGATCTAGTAACGATGACTGAAGGGGATGTTTAGCACTTTTTGTTAAGGATACCATCCCTTTTAAAATCCGAGAAGACCTTTCTGTTTTTATCCCCCATGTTTTTGAATCCTTATTTGTGGAGATCTTGATGAAAGATAAAAATATTGTCGGAATCATTTATAGGCCAAACACAGCCCCCAAAGCAGACCTTGATCTATTCCTGGAAAAAATGACGAATGTAGTAAACATTTTAAGTGCCTCAAACAAGAATGTTGATCTTATGGGTGATTTTAATATTGACTTACTTGGCTTTTGTAGGCATAACAAAACAGACTTAATTATCGAAACTATGTTTAGTTCAGGTTTTATGCCATTTATAACAAGACCAACTAGAATTACAGATCATTCTGCCACCATAATTGATAATGTTTTCAGCAACAAAATTAATCCCCATATATCTGGAATAATTATTACAGATGAAAGAGATCATTTTGCAACATTTTATGTTGATGAATCACCAAAAAGGCGCACCCATCCCATACAAACCCCAAAAAGATCTTTTAAGCAGGAAAACATAAATCATTTTAAGTTTCTCTTGTCTGAAAGTGACTACACCAATGTAATGAATGCTCCTTGTCCCAACGAAGCCTATGACATTCTTCTCAAAGTTATCCATGCAGCTTTCGATCAAGCTTTTCCAGAAGAAATCCTAAGCGTTCCCCAAAAGTTTACGAAGCGTGAACCGTGGATGACATCAGGCCTTTTGCAGTCATCTTTGGAAAAAACAAAACTGTTAGTCAAAAAATTAAAATCCCCAACCACACATAACAAATTAAGATACAAAACATACTGTACCATTTTTAACAGACTGAAAAGGGCTCGCAAATCAGATTATTACACGACTATACTTCATGAAAATAAACATAACATGAAAAATACTTGGGAAATCTTGAAAAAAGCAATTAACAAATCTAGTTCTACCTTCACATTCCTGTCCACATTTGTCGATGGAAATATGGAAAGATCTGATCCTAAAGAGATAGCCGACAAATTTAACTCCTACTTCGTTAACATCGGTTCAATATTAAGCGACTCAGTACCAACCTCCTGTTGACATTTTACTGACTACGTTAATGGAAATGGAATTGAGTCATTTTTTATTGTGCCTACTACCTCACACAAGGTAATTCAGTGCACAAAAAATTTAAAATCAAAAACAAGTAGAGACTTTGACAATATGTCCTCCAAAGTATTAAAGGAGATAACATATGAGATCGCTGACCCTTTAACACACGCAATTAATCTATCTTTCTCAGTCGGTATTGTCCCCTGAAAATGAAAATAGCAAAAGTAATTCCTGTGTTTAAATCTGGTGACCATCAACTATTCAACAATTATAGGCCCATTAGCATATTATTGACCTTCTCGAAAGTACTAGAAAAACTAATGTACTCCAGGTTAATATCTTTCCTGGAAGATAATATGATAATTCATCAATATCAGTTTGGATTCAGAAAGGCACACTCAACAAAACATCCAGTATTGCATCTCATAAACAATGTTGCTGAAATGAATGATAAGCCAACAAAGGACCGTACTTTGGCTCTGTTCCTTGACTTCTCCAAAGCATTTGATACTATAAATCACCGGATCTTACTCAAAAAGCTAGAACTTTATGGAATACGATGTCATGCAAACTCATGGTTCAAGGATTATCTTACTGACAGATCTCAGTTAGTTTTCCTTCCAAAGGTGAGCTCTGATTTCCAGGTGATAACAGCTGGTGTCCCACAGGGATCTATTCTTGGTCCTCTTCTCTTCATAATTTACATTAACGATATTATAAACTCGACATTGCTGAAAATTTTATCATATGCAGACGATACTACTGCATATACGTCTGGCAATAACTTAGATACAATAATAGAATTAGTTAATAACGATCTCAATAACATATACTATTGGTGCGCAGCTAATAAACTCACACTAAATGAGAGCAAGACAAAATTTATTATTTTTCATCCTCAGAATGACTTTTACACAATTGAAAGTAGAAGAGTTATGCTTAACAATTCAACATTCTCACTCACTGCTAACAGTCAAGAGGAAAAATCTGTAAAATTCCTAGGAATCCACGTGGATGAAAATTTGAATTTTAAGAAGCATATCTCAGTAATCTGCTCCAAAATTTCCAGGGCAACTTATGCCATAAACAAAGAGAAGAAGATTCTACCAAAAGAATGCCTGAAAATATTATATTACTCTTTGATCCATAGTCACATGCTATATGGTATCCACATCTGGGGTCACTCGTCGTCAACTCGATCGATCATTAAATTGCAAAAGAAAGCCATCCGAATTATAGCTAGCAAGAATTACAATGCTCATACCGATCCACTATTTAGTGAGCTGCGTATCTTAAAATTCACAGACCTATACAAACTTCAGGTCTCTTTGTTTATGCATGATTGGTACAACAGCATGCTCCCTGAAAGCTTTGAGAAGACTTTCAGAATATACCAAAACCCCTCAGGGATGGACACCAGACAATCGGGGAAATTACACACACTAAAACCAAGAACTCAATTTTCTGCAAATTTCCCAATCCATACTTTTCCTAGGATGTGGAATACAATAGAACCATCGGTTCAAAACTATAACAGATCAATATTCAAAAAGTCTTTTTAACGGAGCAATTCTTGAATTTATACCCTCATCACATCAGCTGAAAAAATCCTGCTTGTTCCGACTGTATGTCTTAGCTCTGTTATCTCAACCTGACCCAAAAAAGTTCTTTTCTAAAAACGATGAACAATATTTTACTTATATAGAATAATTCAAAATTTTCTTTTTTCAACTACAAATATGCTGTTGTCTGGATTGTATCACATTTCACATATAATTTGATTGTTGTTTTTTTTAGGGGGGGGGGGGGGGGGGTGGGTGGCAGGAAGACAGCCCTAGTGGCTATGCCATCTCCCGTTAGTGCAATCATGTATTTGAGATTAATGTATGTTGCTGATCTTGTTTGTATTTGTAGCATGTTGTACTACAAAATAAATCATTCATTCATTCATTCCCTTTTTCGTGCAGCAGGCTGAATATCCGAAGTCTGGTAGCTAGGATGCGGTCGTGTGTGCTTTAATAACATAGCAGAGGAAGCCGTGACTGAAGCCGACCCTGGCTGCAGACTAGACGGAGCGTCCCGAGTGGTGGGCGAACGTATGCTCCGTCTCCTGCAAGTTTCCAACCAGAAAACTTCATTTTGGCTTGTGAAATGTAGTGGAGGAAGCCGACACCGGCTGCAGACTAAACAGAGCATCCCGAGTGGAGGGTGGACATACGCTCCGGCTCGTGCAAGTTTCTCGTAACAATATTTGGCCCCAAATGTTCTGTTAGGTTTGAGAGGGGCCTCTCCCGCTCGCGGTCTATTAGACCTCGCTGAGTACAAGAAACTTGCCGACTTCCTCCCTATTTCCTCCCTATTTCCGTCGTCACTGGGTGAGCTTATTTATATTAAAGTGCTCGCTCTACCCACATCTACACTTCCTTCGACCGCAACAGACTTACCCGGCACCCACGGATGTAGTACCACTTCACTGGTCGAGCTAGCTGCTTGCTAGAGATTAAAACCCTTTACAAAAGGCCCTAACTCTTGCAATCATGAGCACTGCAGCTAGCTCTATATGCTCAACGAGCGCGATGACGGTAGCACGCTTGGATGGGTGTCAGAATATCATCACCATGTTCATGTTCCTCTGAAATAGAAACTGACAAAATGAATTATAACGCGGTGAGAGGCCTGGCCTCAGAACTTCACTGCCAACAACGTACCGCGACACCCATCTCCAACATTAATCATCCCAGTGAACACAAGAATGACAAGAGTCCACAGGAGTGCATCGACTAAAGTCGATATCAGTCCTCCAAACTCCACAACAAAATATATAATTAAGATACATGAACAATAGCAATCAAAATTAAATTCAAACTATTTTTTGGAATTTTTTTTTTTTTTTTAAAATGCCTAAGTTCCCAAATGGAACATAAAAAGAGACCAAAGGCATCCCGGTAGAGCCAAAGTGTGGACAAAATCCAAATTTTCTGAGCTACACTACCGGAATAATAATCCATGTATCCTACAGTAATTCTACAGTAATAGAATATAAAACTAGAGTGATGTCACACATGCAGCCTGACAGTCCCAGCAATGGCAATGCTTAGACACAAAATAGACGGAGCCATTTTTTGTTAACCGTTTACCTAACGAATCTGCCATATCTACACTCATGATATAAAATATTTACTATTCAAATTTTATTTTTTCATTTCTCTACTCCAAAACATACCTAATGACCTATTAATGGAACAAGCTTGATGAGCTTAATAAGGACTAATAAGTCATGGTTAGAAGTAAAAAAAATGAAAGTGTCAATGACACTGTAGCTCAACTTGTGTTAAACATGTACATGTATTGTATGTGACACAGCAATGACACACATCTAGGCAATGACCCGATAACAAAGGTACATATAAAGTGTTGTAAATGTCTGTACATAATACTGACCGTAGCCTGTAACAAATGTACAGGCAAAGTACTGTAATGGAGGGTGACAGTTAGATGCCTCTAGCAAGAGCCGTATTGAAATGTGCACTTACTGTGTATAAGTAGCACTGAATAAATCAAAGTTTGTCTAATTGGCCAGCGGCGGCCATCTTGAAATTTTGGACCACACCCCAAAACACTCGTTCTCGTCCCACGGTGATAACAAAGGTACCCAAGAAGTTTTGTGAAGATTGGTTCATAAATACAGCCTCTAGCCTGAGTTGTATTGACATGTGTACTGTGTATAAATAGCACTGAATAAAGCAAAGTTCAGCTGATTTGCATAATTTCTGCACGAGAAAAAAAACGCGTATTATATGTGATGTGTTCCATGTTACTAAACATTCATACACAAATTTATTCAAATCAGAACTTTCATACAGAAGTTCTGTACAAAAAACTGATTGCACTAATTTTGGTACAAAATGGCTGCTGGCGACCATCTTGAATTTTGACCACACCCAAAAACACTCCTTCTCATCCCACGGTGATAACAAAGGTACCCAAGAAGTTTTGTAAAGATCGGTTCATAAATACAGCTTCTTGCCTGAGCCGTATTGAATTGTTGATGGACTGATAGACGTCCAGACGGACGACGGGCCATGACAAAACTTCAAATTTGACTACGTTAAAATTGAGCTAAAAATTGTGTAAAAATATTTTAGGGGTTAAGATGAATGTAAAGAGAAACAATGTGGATAATATCACCCTGTGGAATTTCTTTGTATTCCTAGTTTAGGATGCACTCTTTGTTCCGGTTTTGGTTTCATTCAAAGAGTCGGGTTTTCAGTTTTCATTATACAAACATAACAATACATTGCATTTGCATATAGGAAGATGTATTTTGCACTGGTCAGTGTCACAGGGACAACACACCTGTGTAATATACTGGTACTTTGATTTCCAGAGCATAATATATTTGCATAAATTATCTCAAGAGTTTTAAGCTTGAGAAAAATGATGTTTGCCTGGAGTCTGTTGCAAAATTTGCCCCCCCCACCCCACCTGTGTTTAGGGTAACCCGACCAACTCTAAATGTCAAGTTGAGCTGATAAATGTGCCCTGTAGGGTGTGCCAAAGGGAAATATTGAGGTGTGACTAAACTAAGTTCTAAGAACGTTGGCTGTGGCAACATTTTTTGACGGAAATTGAAGAAAATCGATAGGTCCCATCTAGAGGTATCCCCAAACAAGCATACCAGGTTTCAAAGCAATCCAATCATAAATGTGCCCTGTAGGGTGTGCCAAAGGGAAATATTGTGGTCTGACTAAACTAAGTTCTAAGAACGTTGGCCGTGGCAACATTTTTTGACGGGAGATTGAAGAAAATCGATAGCTCCAATCTATGGGTCACCCCAAACAAGCATATTTTCGAAGTGATCTGATCATAAATGCGACCTGTGAGGTGTGCCAAAGGAAATAGTGGATGTACGTACGGTACGTATGTACATATGTATGTATGCCGATGGACGAGAAGTGATGGCAATAGCTCAGCTTGACTTTGTCAAGTTGAGCTAAAAATGAAAAAATCTGATGTTTCAGAAAAATAATTTGTACTGTTGGCTTCAAGTTGTGCTGGGTAAAGGATTAAAGATGCAGTATATAAAGCAATGCTGGGGTATAGGAGTCAATTTGCTTTTTTGCATGTAATAACTCCTAAACCTTAAAAATGCATTTTGGGAATAATTGCCTAAGTGACGTGTGTGTGTGTGTGTGAGGGGAGGGGGGGGGGGGGAGGGGGGGGGGGAGTTGTGGAACCTATATTCAAACCTAGCCTGTATTACTAGCTGAAAATACACATATCAACTTTGGCTGAAATCAAATAATCCAAACTGGAGTTATCGGTCGGAAACCAATTGTTTACAGACAAATGGATGGACCGACGGATGGACAGACAAAAGTCATTACTTTTGACCTGACTGTAGACAGTCAGGCTAAAAATGCACTTTGTACCAAAGAAAAATATTGCTTAAATGGTCCTGGGTGAGGAGGAGGTGTGTGTGTGTGGGGGGGGGGGGGGGGAGAGAGGGGGGGGGGGGGGAGAGGGGGGGGGGGTCTTTTTTTTTTACCGCATGTGGTCAGTCTAAATCCTTCAGAATGCATTTTGAGCAAAGAGAAAAAAAAATGCATAACTGGCACCATGGGGGTGATGGTGGGGAGTGGGGTTGGGGTGGTGGTGGAGTTTGTCTGGGTTTTTAACCACAAACTTTAACCCAAACTGTAAAAAAATCATTTCTGAGGAAAGACAAAAAAGTGCCTAATTTGCCCCCCCCCCCCCCCCCCCAAGGGGGGTGGAGGTGGGTGGGTATGTGAGTTTAAAAAAGGTTCTGCATGTAGTGACTGTAAATAGTTCAAAATACATATTGGAGGAAAGAAAAAGAAAAAAGCCTAATTGGGGGGGGGGGGGGGAGGTGTGGGGGGGGGGGGGGTGGTGTTGTTTGGGTTTTTAACCACAAACTTTAACCAGAACTGTAAAAAAGCATTTTTGACAAAAGAAAAAAAAATTGCCTATTTGGCCCGGGGAGGGGGAGTTACATGAGTTTAAAAAAAAGGTTCCGCATGTAGTGACTGTAAATAGTTCAAAATGCATATTGGAGGAAAGAAAAAAGGAAATGCCTAATTGAGGGGGGGGGGGGGGGGGGCTGGACCTGGCTGGGCAGGGAAATAACTTCAACAATTTTCATTGGATAATTGTGGTCATCAAACCTGACCTAGAGACATGTACTGAAAAAAATTGAAATCCGTTAACTTTTGTTTTAGTTATGGAATAAAGAAAGTTCGGACAGATGGATGGACTGATGGATGGACGGATTGACAGATGGACTGACAGATAGATGGAAGGAGCAAGATCTGTGATATATCCCTCCCTTGTGGGAGGGGATAAAAAATAAAGTATGTGGTAGAAGCCTAATTTGAAATTTAGAGAAACTAAGTTCGAAAAACGTTGTGAAAGGGTTAAATTAATGCCAATATTATTTGAAACCACTGTGTACAGCTTCAGTAGACCTTGCCTGAAATAAAAAAAAGAAATGACATTGTAACAGAGTGTTTGGAGAATGAAAGGTAGAACTTTGAAAAGCAGGACTTTAATCCGAAAGTGTAAGCAGGGAATACTAAGTAAAATTGATTGGCAAAAAAGGGTTAAATATTTCCTAAAACCGACAAAAGAAATAACTGATGTAAATGGAATCATTAAGTTGTATTGACCATGCAAGAATTAGAGCAAGAAGAATTAGAGTGGCGAAGTCTAATTTCAAATACAAAGAAAGTCTGAAAACATCTTTAAAAGGGGTTAAAATCATACCAAAATTAATGAAAATTACTGGAGAAATGTTCAGGAGAAAGCAGACATTGTCCCAAATAAGAAACAGTGATATTCCACTAAACAGTTTGAAGAATTAAAGGTGTAATTTTAAAACACTCCCTCAAAAAAAAAACTTTAACCAAAAACTTTAACCTGGAAGTTGTAAGTTAAATTGCCATACAAAACAGGGTTAAATATTTCCCAAAATAACATGAAACATAAAAAAATAAAAACAGAATAAGAATGATACAATCAATAGTAATATCAATTTAAAAGATAAAAAAAAAACCAAAAAATTTTAAGGTTGACTAAAAAACTTTAACCACAAACTTTAACCAAAACTCCAAATGTTAACAGACAGACAGAAGAAAGTCATGACAAAACAGGAAAAAAAAACCCCACTTGAACCTTCAGTAAAAAACTTTAACCACAAACTTTAACCAAAACTCTAAATGTTAACAGACGGACAGATGGATGGACAGACGGACAAAAGTCATGACTATAGCCCTCACTGTCAACAGTCGGGCTAAAAATGATGACGTCAGGCGTATGTCCCGAAATTGGGAAACATAAAATAATTTTCTAATTATTATAAAGTTACAGCCCTGAACATCTAAACCACTGTTGAACACTTCCATCATCCAATAACAGCCTTGGCTCCACCAATTCTTCCATTGATTTGTGTCTAGCATCCTCAAACTAGAGGCTCAAGAAAGCCTAAAACGATCACCTGGACCAAGTTGTCCTGAACTTTAAGGGTTATGGGTATGGAGAAAATGTAATCTGAATGAACCATATGACAGATTCGCCAGCAATTTTTTTGTCCAATTGTTTCAACTGCTCAGAAAAAAAGCTTCATACCAAATACATAATCTCTAGTCTGTGCAGTTTGGGAAATATTGGACATTTCATTTTTTTTTCTATTTTTAGCACCAGGTGTTCCCACAGGGAACCGCGAAAAATGTTGGGGGCATGAATGAAGTACTTATGGTCAACTAATGCCACATATAAAATTTGGTTCAAATCGCTCCACTGGTTCTTGAAACAGAAATTTTCAGGGGTGCTCAAAAGTGAGTCCATCCCACCATGGAGAGCCCAAATATGGACCTATCAACTTTCCTTGAACAACTTTAAATCTTGAACACCAGAGGACGTTTCATACCAAATATCAAAGCATTCCCACTTGTGGTTCATGAGAAGATTTTTAAAGAATTTCATCATATTTGGGCAAAAGACCACGCCCCAAAAGGGCAGAGACCCCACTGGAACAAAACTAAAACAGAATACCCCCAAGATGATGTGGCCCATATATGTTTCAATTTGGGCCATTGGTTTGTGAGGAGAAGATTGTTTTGTAAAAGCTAACGTACGATGGACGATGGAAGACGGATGACGGACGCCAAGTGATGGCAATAGCTCACACTGACTTTCAGTCAGGTGAGCTAAAAAGGAGATTTTAAAGCACAGATGTCAGTTCATTGTTGTTGAATTTAGGGCCAAACAAAGAATGATGTTGGCACTAATTTCGGTCATTTCCTGACGACTGTGCATGCACAGAGGGTAAAAGTATGGAGGACCAGATAGGACTTTTAATTTTCGGTTTTGCAAGGGGGGTTCAAAATTTGTGTTTGGCCCTTGATAACTTTGAGTTTGCACCAGCTAAGTCTGGGCCATTGGGTTATAGTATAAAAAATATAGGTGACTTATGCGACTCAACAAAATAACCCAGTTTGAAAGTAGGTTACGGCACTTAGGATGCTGAAAATGTATACACAACGGACTGTACTTTTAATTCGTTTTGCTGACAACTGTTTAACTGTCAGGCCATCTATTCCCAGAAAAACATGAATGGAATTGAAACACATGAAAAAAAGCTTTAGTGGTTACAAGAAAAGCTTTGTACAGGGCACAAGTGTGCATATGAAGGATCTTGAAAAAGTACCTTCCAATCAACCTTCTTACATCTGGTCCTGTTCACACTTTTAGACTTTGGAAATTATTAGCTTAGTAGACTTTGGTGAAAGGCAACCACAGGAGGGTGCCGGAGGGATTGGCACGAAGAAGAGGGGAGGGGTCATGAAGGAGAGGGTAGCAGTGGGGGATTTTCAATCAATAATTACTTTGTGATTTTTTTAACCTGGATTAATCAGGTGTTAATGGAGGGCCACGAGCTGAAAATATGAAGGGGTGGCAGGGGGTGGTACATAAATATTCTTAATCTTCCCCCACTTGCCTATGAAGTCTCACTTCTTGACTCTGCAGTCTCCCTATTTTTTCTGGAGGGAGACAGGAAGTCTCCCTAAAATTCCCCCCTAGGCTGGTCCCTGGGTTATAAATAAGATCATCTCTATTATGCAACTAACCCTGTGCATGCACAACCTAGGTGGGTGTACATTTTTATGTAGTGTGTGAAATGGCATTTGCCATTAATTTATAACCAAAAAGTGTGACTAACCCTGTGCATTGCACAGGGTTAGTTAGTCACACTCTGGTTGTAAGAAATTTTTTTTGCTGAATAACTAACCCTGAACAATGTACAGTGTTAATGTATTTATCTCATCCATCGCAACTCTTTATCCAACAAAATGGTCAAAACCAGTCAGTAATATTCTTAGGAAGCATTTAAACTTTAGCTTTTGGCCCCTCTTTGTGCTAAATTTAACTCGTTATGTGCTAAATTATTTTTCAAAGGTGATTTGAAACTTGGGTACTTTTCTCAAAGGTACCATGCTCCCATCAAGAGTAGCCTACATTCAGCAAGATTTTGATTCCTAAATAATTATTTTGTTACAATTTATAATAATAATAATTTTGTTCAATTGTAACAAAGCGTTTTTAAATAAAAAGTGTTTTTCCACTGTAAAGCAAACAGCAAGATAATGCATACACTGTCAGTGTAAAGCCACACTAAAGTGGCTTCCTGCACTTTTCAATAGTGCCACAATAGTGGCTTGTAGCACTCAACCAGCTAACCCTGAAAGGCCTATTTCCAACTTTTCACAATTTCAGTGCAGGTGCCATTAACAAGCCATCATGTTGGCAGCCAAGACTTGACAAGAAATCACTGCTAAAGCACTGAATGTATACAGGTTATGATCAGGCTGTGAATTCAGAACAATTGCCCCTCAAGGGTTAAAGAGTTTTCAAGTTAAATGCAAAATTACCTTTCAAACAGTGAGAAAATAAAAACAACTAGATATCACGGAGATGGAATCCATCTCTGTGGGCCCCGCAGCAACTAACTGATAAAATCTGATTAAAATCCCTTCCCAGACACGAACTTGTCAGAAAAAAATCCCAAATTCTGAATAATTTGACCTTGAGGTCAAACTTCAAGGTCAAAGCATGGCAACCTTGGTACGCGACACATCGTCTTGAGATAATCTACCCACATACCAAATATCAAAACCCTATCTATTAAGTGAAAAAAGTTACAGCCCGGACACGAACTTGTCAGAAAAAGAACCCCGAATTAGGAATAATTTGAGCTTGTGATCAAAGTTCAAGGTCAAAGCATGGCAATCGTGGTACGTGACACATCGTCTTGAGATAATCTACCCACATACCAAATATCAAAACCTTATCTATTAAGGGAAAAAAGTTACAGTCCAGACACGAAGTTGTCAGAAAAGAACCCCAAAAATGGAATAATTTGACCTTGAGGTCAAAGTTCAAGGTCAAAGCATGGCAACCTTGGTACGCGACACATCGTCTTGAGATAATATACCCACATGTCAAATATCAAAACCTTATCTATTAAGAGAGAAAGATTACAGCCCGGACGGATGGATGGACGGACACATGGACGCACAGACGCACGGATAGAGCGATCACTGTAGGGCGTCCGCCTCATGGCAGGGCCCTAACGATATTAATGAAAATTTAAAAGAAATTTACTGATAATGGAATAATAAACAGATATATGAATTCTTAAACAAGAAAGGTTTTACCTGATGTGCTTCTATGAAAATCTAACTCTGGGTGTACCTTCTTTTTTCTTCTTGAACCTTTGGAACCAAATGTACTGAAAAACAACATTATTTCATTCAATCAGAATAACTTTAACCTTTTACCCCACACAAGATACAAGCTTTAATTTTTCATGGCAACTATCAGCCCATTTCAGCGTCATTATCTGAAGGCCAAATTAATATAATAATTAATACAGTACCGATTTTCTGTTTCCCACATTTTCATTGTAGAATTTTTCTAACAAAATAACAAAACATCCATTACAGAAATCAACAGTAGTACTAGAAGATATGTAGTTCTTGCACAGAAGGTAAAATAAGATAAGATAAATTTGATTTCACAACCACAACATTATTGGATATGGCACAGCATTCAGACGGTGTGTTGGAATGATATGGATATATTGACTTGAAACACAGGGATCTAATGAATACTGTGCAAATCCAAATTTTTCTGTTTTCGCATGCCATAGGCATACAGTAGTGTGGGGGCAAGCCCCTTGTGACCTTTGTTAGCAGTATATTATATTTTTGTCATATGTCCGGACATGGTAAAGGAGGAAAAGGAGCTTGTATCTAAGGTCTCTCTCTGGTTCTGAATTTTATGGGCCTCTATTTTCTGGTAGCTGAGTTCTAGTGTTATAATGAATGTTTTCATGAGCCCTGTTCCCACCCATTAAGATAGTTTAATCAGTTTATGCATGAACACAGTAAAACTGTTTGGTTGTTTTTTGCTGGATCTTGTGGTTAAGTCTTCAGGTTTGTCAAAAAACAAAACCGAACCAGAAAACAAAAAAAAAACCTCCCGGCCCTACAAGTGGAATTTTCCATCCTGTATGAAAAATACCATAAAACTCTATATTGCTGACAAAAACCTTAAAGGTCACTGTCATGGTGAATGAATGGTTTCACTCGCCAAAGTCATGCTGGGACAGTCTGGGACAAGCCCCTTTCGACCCTTGCATTGTCATGGTAATAGGAGCTAGCCCTATTTATGCCATCCTTAGTAAGCTGTATCAGAGAGATTAAGCAATGCCAGGTGCTGGTATTTTCAATGGATATTAAAATTTCTTTTAGTTATCTTCCAAAGACATTCCACTGACACCACATGATCAGGAGAAAATTACATGTTGCAGAAAAATATGAAAATCAAAAAAAATTTAAAGTACTTACACTAACAAAAATGGATGCTGAAGAAGATCAGATGAAGATTTGGATCAAAGCATCTGTAAAAAGAATTTTAAGAGCAAAAATAAAGACAAAAAGAAAGAAAAATGAAATTTTGCCTAACCAGTATTTCTGTTGAAAAAAAGCATTAAGTTAAAAAAAAAAAGTACATCAGGTACTCAGTTTGTTTTTCACTAAGTTTAACCCTTTAAAAAAATGTAACGGTCAAAACCATCCAGCAATATTCAGAAAATCACCATTCAATTTTCATTATTTTTTCCATTTTTTATCTCAAAAACATAGCTTATGACCCTTCTTTAGAATGAGCTCATTCCAATGAGGAATCAAAAGCTATGTTTTTTAAGCAAAAACTGAAAAACACGAGTTACTCAAGAAGTTTGTATGCAATTGTCGTCTGTTTTCCGTGTTAGGTAAAAGGTTAAAAAGACATTTTGAACAGTAAGGGTTATATTTTGCATTGCACCATTTTACTGGAGGAGGAAGTCGGTATACCCATAGAGAACTTTTAAGAAGCAGTGAGTACCATACCAGATATTGTGTAAGTCATACCTGTGTACAAATTGCACCTCAAATTTTCAGCTAAACTCCTCCCCCCCCCCCCCCCCCCCCTTCCCTTATATGTAAATGTATGGTCCAATAAGAGTAAACTCTGATTGGGTGAGAGCTAGAGTATTTTCTTTTATGTTTATGGCTCCAGTAGCAAATGTTACGGTCTGATGTCACAACGCGCAATATTTGAAATGACGTCGCCAGTTTCGTAATTGCTTCATCAACAGAGTGACTGGCAAGCCGCTTCATTTTTCTGGATTTTTCACACATGCAGCAAATGGTGTTCCGGGTGAAGTATTGTTTAAATTACAAATTGATTTATGATTCGAACTAAGATGGAATGAGTTTATTTGGTTTTATTGTTTATTAATCCAGAGCCGTCGCGGGTACATGAGAGATTTGTTTACTAAACCTGTGATTGTTAAAAGTTGCCTTCAGCAAGGCAACTTTTAACGATCACAAGTTTAGTGAATAAGCCTCTCATGTTTCACGATGTAGGTTTTGTGCTATGGGTAGTGTCTTATTGGAACATATACGTTATTGTGATGAATTGACTGTAACATGGTCTGAGGTATAGGGCTTGGAGCGTATGTTCAACCTCGACAGTTTGCATCTCGGTTGAACATAAGCTCTGAGCCACAAACCTCAGTCTATGTTACTGTCAATTCATCACAATAATTTATAATGTTGTATAAGATACAGTGACATTCAACCAGAGATCACTTTGAATACTCTCAGCTGAGTAATTGAAAATTGGAAATTATGGAGTGCAGCCAGAATGAATACTTTTGACTTTGTGTATGTAATCGTATGTTTTCATGTACAGGTAACATGAATAAAATTATTCACAAAAGCATAAGAGGGAGTGTTTGTTTTATTTATTTTATCCATCGGAGAAACAGATAAACCCTGAAGCCATGCTGATCAATATTTCCATCAACACTGTCATAGTGAACTTTGAATTCATAAATATTAACAAGCTGTACAATGGCAATGGAGACATGGGTAAGAAAGTCCCTTTCACTTTTGGTACCTTTTTTTCAAAAACTGACAACCAGCCATCTCAAACTGAACATTTTTTTTCATCAACTTGCATATTTTTTCCCATATATTAATATTATCACAGAAATTAATAATGAATTCGCTGCTTTTTTAGAACCAATTGCAACATGGGACTATCGAATCTCATTCAGGAGGATTCTAAAAAAACTTCTTAACCCTTTACCTAACGTAACGGCCAAAACCGGCCAGCGCTATTCTAAAAAATCGCCAATTAATTTTCATTATTTTTTTCATTTTTTGTCTCAAAAACATAGGTTATGACCCCTCGTTGGAACGAGCTCATCGAGCTCGTTCCAACGAGGGGTCATAACCTATGTTTTTGAGACAAAAAAATGAAAAAAATTAGTTATTCAAGAATTATTTTTGCAAGTGTCGTCTGCTTTTCAGGTTAGGTAAAAAGTTAATTTTCAGGAAAACCTGTGAATTTTGGGGCAAGTTTCATCATAGTACAGGCCTGGTGGGTTATGTTCATGCACACAGTGGAGAACTGAAACAAAAAGATGGAGAAGCCTGCACTTCAATAATCCATTCCGACAGCAACAATGATGGCTTACGTGTGCATTAATAGCTTAGGCAACATACCACTGGACATACCTATCAAAACTAAAAATACAACAGCTCACAAGAGGAACCAAATGATGGGGAAAACACAGGATATGAATTTCCCACACTCCAACACATCTTTATTATTTTTCAGGATCAAAGGAAACTAAAGACTACAGTGATAAATTATGAGATACTGGTTTCAAAGAAAGGTCATAGCACCGTTTCCATTCATGTGTGAGCTGTCCATATCTTGTGATTTTAAAATCAAAATGATAAATAACACTGTGCATGTTTATAAAAATGCTGTATTGGTAACAATTCAATTGAACTTGAGTTAAGCAGTACCATAAATAAATTTTATTCATTTGTTAATTCACCAAAATATAACTTCACTGTCAACAGTTTTAGAAGTCAGTTGACCAGTACATCATCAAAATTAATACCCCCCCCCCCCCCTCCCCCACTCCAAAAATCCATCCTTCTGATAAATAAGATACACCCTTAACTTTGTCAATATGCTGCCAAGATGGACATATTTTATCATCAGACACATATATGGAAGGGGGTGTATTCTTTACTTTACAGTAGGGAAAAGAAATCCAACACCCAGGATCAATTGTGAGACCCATGTGCACGTTAGCAAAGGTTGGCGATGATTGGACCATCCACGAGGGAGATGTGGAACTATTGTCTTTGTTTTACAGCAGATAAATTCAAGCTCCCAGGGGCAATTCTGGGGGCCACGAACACCATGACCAAAAACTGCAGCCAAGAGGCTCATCCACACTGGAGGAGAAAAAGAACATACCATTCCACAGTTTGCGGGATTTTCATGTATTTCCTTTGTTTTATTATATGGACATGAAATACATCCCCCTCAGTGGCAATTATATGGTCCAAATAAACCCATGTTCCAAGTATGGTGAAGATCAGACCACACATGAGGGAGAAGATGTGGAGCAATGAGACATGCGAACAAACCATTCTCATGTTATACTATGAATCCACTAAGTAAAATCAAGAGAAAATAACTCTGTAAATATCGAAGTGAGGATATTTGCTTTGGCATGGGATCTGTTTCTCTATGATAAGGTACAACCATGCCAAAAATTATTTGAATCCAACATATCGTCGCCTGAGTGCTAGAATCTCCGATGTCCCATAGGGGACATTCCAGCACTCAGGCGACGATATAGCGGCAGAAATAGAGGAGAAAACACACCGGATGGGCAGATTTTCGGATAAATGCCTAAATTACTCGAAGGGAAGTGACTGAAAATATTTCAGCAAGAGAATCTACATTGTCACAAAATATGTTCCCCTATGCCAAGGTAGAATGGTTTGACAATTGACTTCAATCTAACAAACAATGACACTGCTGGAGTACTAAACATGTTCGATGGACATATATTTACTAATACCTTACACGCAACAAATGCAAATAAGTCTGAACATATTTCTGCGAGGGCATTAATTCCATCATACAGGATCTCCTTAAGGAACAAGCATGCCAAAAATTATTTGAATCCAACAAACAGTGGCAGAACTAAAACAGCAAACATGTTGGAAAGAGATTTTTTGATAATGTGCAAACTAGTCAAAGGGAAGTAACTCTGAAACTATTCCAGCAAGGACATCCATCTTGTAATGAAATATGTTCCCCCAACCCGAGGCAGAATGGTGTGATAATTCACTTCAAACTAACAAACAGTTACATAGCAGGAGTAATAAACAGGTAAGGAAAAATAACTATGTACATGTTTAACCATCTGAAATTGCAAGACCGATTTTTCGGTTCAAAGCATAATTTCATCTCATTTTTGTCTTATTTTAAGAGGTCTATACACAGGGCATTGATGTTGAAATAATAACTGCAGGCTGCAGCCGGACGGCTGCAACCTGCAGTTATTATTTTATCCTCCATGTATACTGATATTGGACTGACCCATCTCACTGTAAGTGTACACAAATACAATACCATTCCGGTAAACAAGGGTTCAAAGGGTTAAGTGAGGGCATTAATTCCACAATAGGATCTATTCCTCCATCATTAGTATAAGTATGCCCCAAAGTATTTTAATCCAACCACCAGAAGTGGAGCTGGGGTTGCAAGCATGTTGGACAGAAGTAATCTCCAATGTATGAATATGAAATTAGCGCAAATAACTCTGAATGTATTTAAGTGATGGCATTAATTCCACCACAGGATCTCTTTGTTGAGAAACAAGCATTCCAAAAATTATTTGAATCCAATAAACAATGGCAGAACTAGAACAGCAAACATGTTGGGCGGACAGATTTTTAGATAAATACCCAAACTATTCAAAGGGAAGTAACTTTGAAACTATTCTAGCAAGGGCATCCATTTTGTCATGAAATATGTTCTCCCATTCCAAAGTAAAATGGTGAGACGATTCACTGCAAACCAATAAACAGTGACAGAGCAGGAGTAATAAAAATGTTGTACAGACATATTTTCAGTAATACCCTATGTGAAACAAGGGCAAATAATTATGCATGTTTTTAAGAGATGGGCATTAATTCTACCGTGGGATCTATTCCTCCGTTGATTAGGTAGAAGTATGCCAAAAGTTATTTGAATCCAAACACAAGCAGTGAAGCTAGAGCAGCAAGCATATCGGATGGAAATAATATGAAAAGTACCAACATGAAACAAGGACAAATAACTATGAATGTATTTAAGTGAGGGCATTAATTCCATTAATTAATTTTTGGTAATACCCTACGTGAAACAAGGGCAAATAACTACACTTTTCCCTGTTACAATCAGAAAGCTGCTCACATGCAGGTATTCACAGCTGCCGAGTTTAATAAGAATTTTGAACCTGTACTCTGTGTATGAACATAAAAAATAATTGAAATAATTTTAGGTTGAGGTCTTGGAGAGTGCTTGAATTAATAAATGTCTGAAAAGCCCTGAAATTTTTCTCTCTTTGAAGTGTATGAATCATTTCGTAATTTAATATCTCATATCTTCCAAGTCCTCAAGAGTCAGTTACTTCAGTCCTCTTCGCTGCACACTGAAATCAAAATTATAATACAAAAACATGTTACCTCAGAAAGAAATCTTTAGCATGTTCAGACCTACTCTCAGGTATTTCGGGGTGAATTTTATAGAATCCAACTTCAAACATTGCTACCTGTGGGCTCCCAAGTTACAACAAGAGCACCGCCTAGCGGGGCAACATACACCCGTGGTGATCACCATGTGTGCAAAGTTTGAACAATATAGCATGTAAAATACTGTAATGGTTTAAGTACTAAAAGGGGGCATAACTCTGGAAATACAAAACAGAGTTACCTGCTCTTGTCACATGCACAATGGCATTTGGTGATCAACATGTGTGTAAAGTTTGAACAATATAGCATGTAAAATGCTGAAGAAGAAGGTGACACAATACTGTAATGTTTTAAGTGCTGAAAGGGGCATAACTCTGGAAATACAAAATGGAGTTACCTGCTCTTGTCACATGCACAATGGCAACTGCTGATCACCATGTGTGCAAAGTTTGAACAACATTGCATGTAAAATTTTGAAGGAGTAGGCGACACAATACTGTAAATTTTAAGAACTAATAGAAAAGGGAAATAACTCGCAAGAAAATGATCGACCATGACCTGGAATTTGAATCTGTGTGAGCTATCATGCTCATGACGCTGCATGTGAAATTTCAAAAGAATCTGATTAAGTTCCTGGACTGTAGTGCACGGAAAGCATAATTCGACCAATTTCTAAGTATGAAAAGGGGAATAACTCCCACAAAATGGACAAACATGATCCAAAATTGCACTTGTGCGAGATACCATGCTCATATTAAATTTCAAAAGAATCTGATTAAGCTCACGGATTGTAGAGCACAGAAAGCATAATTTGACTGATTTCTAAGTATGAAAAGGGCAATAACTCCTAAGAAAACAACCAAACACGACCCAAATATGAACTTGTACGAGATATTATGGCCATGAAGCTGCATATTATATTTGAAAAGAATCTGATTAAGTTGACGGTCTGTAGAGCACGGAAAGCATAATTTGCTTGATTTCTAAGAATTAAAGGGGGAATAACTACTAGGAAAACTGTCGAACATGACCCAAATTCGAACTTGCGCAAGATTTTATTCTGGTTGTGCAGTATATCAAATATTTTAAATCTGATTGAAATCATGCTCTGTAGAGCATGGAATACAACTGTCCCCGGACGGACAGCGCCATAACATAATACGTCCATTTTTCAAACAGGCGCATAAAAATAATAAAACTAAAATGAGAACTTGATTATTAACTGCTTGAAGGCCAAGACTGATTTTGAACAACCACACAAAAATACAAAATGCAGTTCATAACTGGTACCTTGTCATAACTATTCTGACGATAGAATCAATATAAACTATCACTAGAAAATTTGTGTGACTCTTTGCATGTACAGAAAAAATGCAGTTATCAGCCACTCCATTCAAAAGTGCTCATAAAGCCCTTTGCAACAATGTGCCACACGCCTGTTGAAGCTCGGTTATCTTAATTATTTGGTAAATCTCCCTGACAGCCGATGGTGTAAAGTAATGTTCCTGAGAATTTTCAACTCAAATATCAAAATGGGGTGGATGGTCCAAGTGAGGGAGCTAGTAGAGAACTACTCATTGGAGATCTCGGACCTGGATGTTGGGGCAATCCAGGGTAAAAAATCGTCACGGAAAGGGTCATGGAGGATTGTAACCGTAATTGGCGAGAGGGGGTCAAATCAAAGAGGTCTTTGGGTGGCCTGCGTGATAAAGAGAAGCCAGGTTTTGAAGAGTACCTTGATGGCACCTTTGGGGGGTTACTGTTGTTCAAGCTGAGGTCGCGATCCCTGGAGCTGAGAGAAAAAATTGGGAAAGACGGTGAAAGAGAGTGCCAGATGTGTAACTTGGACATGGTGGAGACCCTGGAACACTTTCTTCTAGAATGCCCAAAGTATCAGTCTAAAAGAATGAGATTCACTGGGAGTATAATGGGGAAGTGGGATGGGAGAATGAAGGACATGTGGTTAGGGGGAGACTCAAAGGAGAGGGTTAATATGCTAATCGGAGAGATTGGGAAGAATGGGACAAGGGATATCATCAAGCAGTTCGTCTCCGAGTGTTGGGAGAAGAGGAGAAGCGTGGGAATAGGGAGGCAGTTGGGAGTACAGGGGTAACCATGGCCTTTTCGTCCGAAAACCGTGACAAATCAGCGGGTGGCCAAAGTGTTATTAATATTAACAGCAGGAGTTCATCAGCTCGAATTAAAAGACATGCTAATAAAATAACAAAATACTGTGGACATGACAAGAATGGTCGTGGTCCAAAGACTATTAAGTTGAAGGAACACTTTCAAATATAAGACAACAGCATTTCATAAGCTAATCATCATGAAGTGAATACTACTCACGAAGAGAAGTCGAGATTGTTTTCCAGAGCTGTTTATAAGTATTTCTTTTTATTAGTTTTGTTTCAGGAAAGCGTAATTTTATATTTAGTTTGTATGTGTGTTAGGGGAGGATTATAGGGTGAAATAAGAATTTTAGGTAATAGGTTTTCCCAAGTTTGAATTTGTTCACCTTAGTTGCTTTTTTTTGCGTGTTTTGCCAATTTTGGTCATTATATATTATATTTGTAAACATGAATGGTAAGTGCTTGACGCGTGTCCAGACAGAGATAAGTAAGGTTATTAAAGGGGGTCAGGGGAAGGTGAGTCGAGGGGTGCAGGTGCAGGTGGGGGAGATTGAGGATACACAGGCGTACAGGCAGTGTGATATGAGGTATGGTGGTGGCTGGGAGGAGGTTGGGGAGGGCTGGTGTATCTGGAGTCACACCAATGGAGGTTACCTATGATGGGGAGGTGGAAGGAGGATGGAAGGTTGTTGTGGACTCGAGGAAACTGGGATGCAGGAAACGTGGGGGAAGAATGCTTGATATGGGGGTGTATCCAAGGAGGGGATCTAGTAGGAAAATTTGGGAGGTGGTGTCAGCACAGGGCTGCATAGAGGCTTCCAAGGTTGCTAGGCAGTGTTTAGAGAACAGGTTCAGTGTTTTAGATTCTGATACCCCTGGGGATGAGTGTGAGGGGGACATTGAGGGGGGAGAGGTGGCTGCTGATGTTGATAGGCCAGATGGGGTAAGGAGGGCAGTGAAGAGAAAGAGGGGGCCAGAGGCATGCAAAACGAGGCAAGCTGCAGATCATACAGGAACTGGGGGAAGAATATGAAAATTAGTGGTAGTGGGGAGTAGCATTGTACATGGGATTGACAATGTGGTTTGTGGTCCTAATAGTTCTAATCGAACAGTCTTGTGCTTTCCGGGGGCAAAGGTGGAGGATCTGAGGGACTGGGTAGATGGTACTATGGCAGGGCCAGGATCGGATCCGGTAGTGGTGGTCCATGTGGGGACCAACAATGTCAGGGAGAGAAGGTCAGTAAGTTTGGTGTTGTCGTACAGAGGTTTAGTGAGCAAACTGCTAAGTAGGAATGCAAGAGTAGTTGTATCTGGGGGTCCTTCCTGTCTTTGGAGGTGGGGACGAACGGAACTCAAGGATTTTGGCGCTGAATGAGGAGTTGGAGGACTACTGTGTTGACCTGGGAATACCCTTTATCGACCATTGGGACACGTTTTGGGGCAACACGAGCATGTACGGGTGTGATGGGCTGCATCTTAGCAGGATGGGGAAACGTGTATTGGGGGATAAAATTCTATGGGTAGCGGAGCCTTTTTTAGAGAGAAGCGGGGTGGGAGGCCAGAAGCAAGTATAACAAGAGTGGATACAGGTGGGGTGAACAAGAGCGAGGGGGACAGAATAAGTTTACCAAGGCTAGCGCCAGAAAACAATAAGACCAATAGGCAGAAGCCAATGAATCTCGGTACCCTGAAAGTGGGTTATAGCAACATCCAGGGTCTCCACCAGAAAGTAAGTGAAATTGCTACATTGATCAAGGCAGATAACTTGGATGTCATGGGTTGAAGTGAGACATGAGGAATATGTAGACGAAGTAAGGGGGGTTCCTGTGGATAGGTGTAGGGTGAACAGAAGGCCAGAAAAAGGAGGGAGGGATAGGCATGTACATTAAGGAGGATTTAAAACCGTCGCTGGTCACAGACCTGGAAGATGTCAGCACTTCGGCTGAGGTATCGAAATGAAAGTGTCAATGACACTGTAGCTTAACTTGTGTGTTGTGTTTGATGAAAAGGATAATGTTCAATGTTTATGAAAGGATTATGAAATAAGACAAGAATTGTGATAATTGGGAATATGTTCATTTCTGTTCCCTGTATGCTATGTTTATGATAAAAATAATATGAGGTGTACACTGTACTAAAGATCTGAGGGGTGGGTTAATATGACCTCACAGTTAATATATGTGGCCATCACAGTAAACGTATATCAACAAAAGTTACCAAGTTACAGTGAAATTATTCCAAAATGAGTCATCCTATCAAGTTACATTAAAATCCCTTCATAAATATGGCCTGTAGACTGTGCTAAAGGTTTTCGTGCTAAAGGTTTTCGGGCTTCGGGCCCCTGTAGCTGTCAGTTTCCCAATTGCGTCCAAAGGGGACGTTCTCATCTAGACATTATATGAAGTCAACCTACCAAATTACAATGAAATCCCTTAATAAATATGACCTGTAGACTGTGCTAAAGGTTTTTGGGCTTTGGGCTTTGGGCTCTGACAGCCATCATGGTTGAATGATCGCAACCAAAAGGGGACATTCTCATCTGGGCATCATCTGGAGTGATCCTCCAAAGTTACAATGAAATCCCTTCATAAATATGACCTGTAGACTGTGCTCAAGGTTTTTGGGCTTCGAGCCCCAGAAGCCGTCACAGTTGACCAATCACGACCAAAAGGGGATGTCATCTAGGCATTATATGGAGTCAAACTTACGGGTTACAATGAAGTCCTTCCATAAATATGACCAATAGACTGTGCTAAAGGTTTTGGGGTTTTGGGTTCGGGCAGCCATCAAGGCTGAATGATCGTGACCAAAAGGGGACGTTCTCATCAAGACATTATTTAAAGTCATCCTACCAAGGTACAATGAAATCCCTTCATAATTATATGAAGTCAACCTGCCAAGTTACAATGAAATCCCTTCATAAATATGATCTGAAGACTGTGCTAAAGGTTTTCGGGCTTTGGGCTTGGGCAGCCATCATAGTTGAATGATCGCAACCAAAAGGGAACATTCTCATCTGGACATCATCTGGAGTGATCATATGAAGTTACAATGAAATCCCTTCATAAATATGACCTGTAGACTGTGCTCAAGATTTTCGGGCTTCAGGCACCTGTAGTCATCACAGTTGACCAACCACGTCCAAAAGGGGATGTCATCATCTAGGCATTATATGGAGTCAACCTAACAAGTTACAATGAAATCCTTCCATAAATACGACCTACAGACATACTAAAAGTTTTTGGGCTCGAGCAGCCATCAAGGCTGAATGATCGTGACCAAAAGGGGACGTTCTCATCTGGACACTATTTGGAGTCATCCTACCAAGCTACAATAAAATCCCTTCATAATTATGACCTGTAGACTGTTCTAAAGGTTTTTGGGCTTTGGGCCCCTGAAGCCGTCACAGTTGCCCAATCGTGTCCAAAAGGTGACATTCTCATCTAGACATTATATGAAGTCAACCTATCAAGTTACAATGAAATCCCTTCATAAATATGACCTGTAGACTGTGCTAAAGGTTTTCGGGCTTCGGGCAGCCATCATGGGTGAATGATCGCAACCATAGGGGACAATCTCACCTGAGCATCATCTGGAGTGATCCTAAGAAGTTACAATGAAATCCCTTCATAAATATGACCTGTAGACTGTGCTCAAGGTTTTTGGGCTTCGGGCACTTGTAGCCATCACAACTGACCAATCACGACCGAAAGGGGATGTCATCATCTAGGCATTATATGGAGTCAACCTAACAGGTTACAATGAAATCCTTCCACAAATATGACCTTTTGCCTATGCTAAAGGTTTTTGGGCTCGGGCACCCATCAAGGCTGCATGATTGCGATCAAAATGGGACGTTCTCATCTAGACATTATTTGGAGTCATCCTGCCAAGTTACAATGAAATCCCTTCATAAATATGACCTCTAGACTGTGCTAAAGGTTTTCGGGCTTCGGGCTCCTGTAGCCGTCACAGTTGCCCAATCACATCCAAAAGGGGACTTTCTCATCTAGACATTGTATGAAGTCAACCCACCAAGTTACAATGAAATTCCTCAATAAATATGACCTGTAGACTGTGCTAAAGGTTTTCAGGTTTTGGGCTCGGGCAGTCGTCACAGTTGGCAGATCATGCCCAAATGGGGAAATTCTCATCTAGACATCATAAGGAGTCATCCTACCAAGTTACAATGAAATCCCTCCATATTAAACATGACCTGCAGACTGTGCTAAAAGTTTTTGGGTTTCGGGCTTGGGCAGCCATCACGGTTGATAGATCATGCCCAAAAGGGGATGTTCTCATCTAGGCATTATACAGAGTCATCCTACTAAGTTACAATGAAATCCCTTCATAAATACGACCTGTAGACTGTGCTAATGGTTTTCGGGTTTTGGGCTCGGGCAGCCATACCGGTTGCCCGATCGCGACCAAAAGGGGACGTTCTCATCTAGACATGACCCCAAACCTGCATATGAAATTTCGTGACGATGAGACAAGAACTGCGGGGTGTAGCCCGTGCTAAAGGAAAATGTGAACAGACGTCACAGACTCACAGAATCACAGACTAACAGACTTCCGCACGCGTGATGGCAATAGCTTATCTTGACTATGTCAAGTTAAGCTAAAAATTGGATGGGTAAAGATCAATCTAAGAAACAAAAGTATTGCCCTTGGGATTGTGTACTGTGTGGTGGAGGGAAGCAAACCCGAGTGGAATGATTCGATATACTCAACACTAAGGTCCAATATCATAGAACTAGAAAACAGGGGGCTCGGTATAGTTCTGACGGGTGACTTTAATGGACACATAGGTGATAAGGAAGAAGGCATAAGGGGCAGGGACAAGAAAGTCAACAGGAATGGAAGGAAGCAGTTGAACTTCACAAATGAGCATGGTCTGAGGATTCTGAACAGGAATGTGAGGTGTAAGGGGAAATGGACCTGGGAAAGGAATCAATAATCAACTATATTCTCACAGATATTAATTTATGGAGGGAGGTGAAAGGGGTAGAAGTGGATGATGAGGGTAAAATGGAGGTGGATAGTGATCACAACTTGATTACAGTGACGATCAGGGCCAAAAACCTAGTAAAAAGCAAAGGAAGCTTCAAGGAAATTTGGGAACTCAAAAAAGATGCTGACTGGCCGAAGTTCGAAGAAAAATTGAAACCAAAGCTTGCAACCATACACAAGGGGAGGGGGGGGGGGGGGATGTGTCCAGAAGATAGCTGACACCATAGCTGCATGCCTAGTGGAGGCAGGGAAGGAAAGTGTAGGAAAGATTAGGGTGCCAACACAGGAACATGGGTACAGAGTGAATGAAGAACTTAAAAGGGCCATAAAGGGTAGAAAAGCTAAATGTGCTGCATACAGGAGAAGTAGAAAACTCAAGGGGGCGGAAAGCAACGAGGCCACGGTAGCAAAAGAAGTATACCAACAAGCACGAAATAAAGTAAATAAGATTAAAGACGATAATCAGAGAGTGCGAAATAGCAGTCTTGTTTGGACGATAAGAACGACAGGGAGAGTCGAGTTCGAACGTATTTTAGAAATGGGTGAATAAACGTAACAAAGGAAGTAACCCACAGAGAATTAAAGTAGATAGCAGTGTTACAGACGATCAAGATCAAATCGCATCAGAACTAGTCAAGCACTGGGAAAAGGTAAACGACAAGCGATGGGGCATGGTGAACCCACCGGAGTGTCCGAACAGGTTGAGGAAAACCTATTGAACTTCGTGTGCAGTGAAATTAAAATGGAGGAGGTGCGAAAAGTGATCTCAAAATTAAGGAATGGAAAAGCGGGAGGGGTGGACGAAATTCCTAACGAGTTTATCAAAAAAAGGGGGAGAGGAACTCTTGGGGAAAGCCTAACTGCCCTATTCAATTTAGCCATAGAAAAACAAGAGGTCCCAAACGAGTGGAGAGAAAGTAAAGTGATATTTATTCACAAAAAGGGGGAAAAAGGTGTTTTGGATAATTATTGAGGGATCTCTGTCAGTGGCAACATTGGAAAAGTTTTCTGTAAAGTCCTGTATGGGAGATTAGAGGAGGTGATTGAGAAGGGTTTTTGGGGAGAGATCCAGAATGGCTTCAGGAAGGGAAGGCGAGTCACTGACCATCTTTTCACGCTATCCCAAATGATAGATTCTGCGAAAGCAAAAAGAAAAAGATGTTTATGGCCTTTTGGGATGTTAAAAAGGCATACGACAGAGTGTGGAGGGAGGGTATGTGGCAAAAGCTTGATGCTCTGGGCTTGGGAGGCCAGTTTGTTGGAATTCTGAAAGCATTATATAAAGATGTACAGAGTGAACTTAGCCTGGGTAACATAACAACAAAATGTGTGCCTATGGAGATAGGCCTAAAACAGGGGTGTATCCTTTCGCCACTTCTTTTTGCACTGTACATCAAAGGTTTAGGAGATGAACTCCTGCATAGCAACGAGGGGGTAGCAGTTGGGAACTTGAAGATGTCAGGGCTATTTTTCTGTAGATGATATGGTGCTTGTGTTGGAAAGTGAAGAGGGGCCAGCGAAAATGCTGGGATTTGTTGGGAAATATGGCAGCAAATGGAGACTCAAACTTAATGAAGGCAAGAGCAAAGTTATACCTGTGGGCCGCAAAGTGGACCCCACTTGAAGGTGGAGAGTGGGGGAGTTCTGTATTCTGGAAGGTAGCAGCAAACTTCTTAGTGTAGGAGAGACAGATGACTACGAGTATCTGGGGGTAAATATAAACATCACAAGAAGAGGCATCTACCGAAACCACACAAATAAATTGATTCTGAAATGTCTCTGAGTGTTGGGAGGAGAGGAAAAGTGTGGGAACAGAGAGGCAGTTGGGAGTACAGGGGTAACCAAGGCTTTCTCACCCGAGAACTGCCACAAATCAGCAGCAAGCCAAAGTGTTATTATTATTATTATTGTAAATGTTGGCAGCATTGACAATGCTTGCATCAGCAAAAGAATTCTAACGTCTCGCAGTCAAATACTATTTATTTTTTCGACGCTATCCTGTAAACTATAGGTATAGCGGTTATGCGGTTGACAGCTTTTCCAACTGGTTATGCTGATAACCGGTTAAAACCGGTTATCTGGCAAACCGGCAAACAAAAATTACATCAGTCTCATTTGATGGAGTAAGCAAAAGAAAACTGCAACTAAATATAACTGTCATGATCAACTGATTAAAGCCAATATTGAAAGATGATAGAAGTATTAAGAAATTTCTCCCATATACCTCAATAAATGGAGGATTGCCTGTTGCCATCTCTATCACAGTACAACCAAAAGACCATATATCTGCCTGAAATGAGAAAAAATATGACTGTCGCCATGTTTTAAACTGCCCTTAACCTGCTGAGTTATTTTTAAGATATGTTTCAAAAAATCTAGTTATGGCTGCTATGAACATGTAAGTCAAGTTATTGTGATGAATTGATGGTTATGTGGTTTGAGAATTGGAGTTTGTGGTTGAACATATGCCTCGAGATGCAAACCTCAGCCCATGTTACCGTCAATTCATCACAATAACATATGTTCAAATCTGACCCTACCTGTAGCCCCAAAAATACATCGTAAAATGAACAAGGCAACTTTTAATGATAACAAAGTTTCAAAAATAAAACTCTCATGTACCCCACGACTAACAATTTTAGTAAATAAACCTCTTGTGTATCCCACAGCTTCACTGAATAAATAATCAATAAATCAGATAAAGGTTGGGGTCTCTCCATCTTAGTTCAAACCAAAAACTGATTTGTAATTTAAAACAACACTTCATTCAGAACATTTTCTGCACATGTGAAAAATCTGGAAAAATGAAATTGTTCGCAATTCACTCCGTGGATGAAATAACTGCAAAACGGGCAACCTTATTTCAAACATTTTGTGTGGTGATGTCAAATGGTAACATATGTTAAAGCATCAGGAAACACAGGAAACAACAGCACCGCCTAGCGGGGCAACATACGCCCATCAAAATTGGAACATGCACAAGTTTCTCTGGAGTAAAGTTTGAAATTTATGTTGACTTGACTATGTCTGCCACCCCAGCCCCCCCCCCCCCCCCCCCCACCTCCAATCATTGCCCATTGCCCTGCCCTGACTGGGGTAAAAGGTTTCAAATTGTATGCTTGTGTGCACACATTTCATATTGTTTTTGTGTAATTTTAGTATGCAGAATGGAAATGCAAACAATTTTTAGGTGTAGAAGATTCTCCTCGCCGCTTACAATGGTAGCGTCCATTCATTGACAGGTTAACTTCATTGATAATTAGGATTTTCGTCGTTTAAAATTAAAATGGAGTCATCTGCTCCTGTCACATGCACAATGACAATTGATGATCAACATGGGTGCAAAGTTTGAACAATAAAGCAAGTAAAATGTTGAAGAGTAGGCGACACAATTGTGTAATGTTTCAAGTACTAAAAGGGGGCATAACTCTGAAAATAAAAAACAGAGTTACCTGCTCTTGTCACATGCACAACGGCAATTGGTGATCAACGTGTGCTAAGTCTGAACAATATAGCATGTAAAATGTTGAAGGAGAAGGTGACACAATACTGTGATGTTTCAAGTACTAAAGGGGACATAACTCTGGAAATACAAAATGGGGTTACCTGCTCTTGTCACATGCGCAACAGCAATTACCGATCAACGTGTTTGTAAAGTTTGAACTATATAGCGTGTAAACCTTTGGAGGAGTAGGCGACACAAAAATTGTTTACGGACGGATGGGCAGATGGACGAACAGATTGACGGACGGACAGATGGACGGACGGACAGACAGACAGACAGACAATGTCATAACATAATACGTCCGTAAAAAAATGACAGGCATATAAAAAAGGGAAGCTCTCGTCCAATTAGAGGGCGAGGATTTTAGTCTTATTAGCACACATAAAATATGAGGTTTATTTTTTACTATGGAATATGTACTGGTTGTGCTCACAAGGGTATAACAGTATTTCCAAATTGTGAATTATTTAAGCGGTGAAAATTGATTCTCGCACAGAAGTTTATGAGAATTAAAACTGACTGTCGTCAATCGGGACAAATTTTAAGGCCTGATTTACTTACTGGTGGTCTGTAACCTCGGACTCCTTTATCAATTACTTCTGGTGCCATATACTATATTGTACCTGCAAAAAAGAAAAAAAATACGAGATTAATTTTTATTATATGTTCTCACCCTTCTTCCTTATTAAGCCTGTTCATTTAAAATGGTAATGCATGACCATGCATTAACAGAAATAGTGACAGGAGTACTTTAACCCTTTTACGGCCACGCCTACTTTAGCCATATATGGAGGACATCCATGTACGCCTGTATGCGAGGAAGTTTAATAAAATTTATGACGTAATTGAAACTCTATTATCTGATTAATTGTTTGAAAGGGCTCTTTCCAACAAGTAAACAGATGATAGGTTTGATCTGCGCATACCCAGGGCTCTAGATTTCCTCTAATTTCACACCATTTACAGGTGTCCCCAAATTAGAGAAGGTGTGAATACATCACGAAAAATATATAAATTTTCTATGCCTCTACTACATTTGAGACTGTGTTTCTATGGTTATATATGATGGAAGTTAAAGAAAAGCCTGGCAATAAAACAAAACAGGACAAGGCTGTTATTTCTGGTTTTAATATGCCCAAAGGGAGGCAAAACGGTGTCCCCAAAATAAATGAATTTAAAGCCCTGGCATATCAGAACGCACAGATAATCAACATAAAATAGGTGACAATAGTCGCTTTCGGAAGCATAAGTGTTAATGTAATTAAGTGTCTTTTGTGGGGTTTTTGGATTATATATAATTAATGGAATCTTCAACTCATCCCTAGCTTATATTGAAATTTACAAAACTTGGTCAATAAATTTTGATATAAACTGGAGACCTGTTGGAGATTCTCCATATACAGCATAAGAAATGAGGAGTTCTTTTTAACTCCTTATACACAAGTTGATTTATCTCACTAATGTAAACTATAATAAATCATTGCATAGTATCAACTCCTTGCATGCTGCTGGCCGATATTCCCACCCAGGTCAGAATTTCACTTGCCACTGAAATCAAGATAAATTCGATTCATTTAAATCCTTGTATGCTGCTGGTGGATATTCCTGCCCAAGATAGGAAATCTTTTGCCACTAACATAAGTGAAATCTGAGCACACTTACAATTTGTATGAGAAAATTTGGTTAACAACTTTTCAATTAGTAATTTCTCAAGTCAAACTTTCAATTAATTTTTCATCAAATCTTAAAAAATTTATAGTAATTTATATATTTTTTATACTTACCAATGACCCAGACATAGCTGGTGCTAACTCTTAAAAATATAGGGCCAAACACAAATTTTGCCCCCCAATCCCCAAAATTTGCATCTAAAACCAAAGAAAACATGTCCTGAATGGCCCTCCATTCTTCACCTCTACTGCGCATGCGCAGTGTCAAGGACGTCCCGAAATTGGCGCCATTAATCATTCTTACCATCAGTGCCTGGTAAGCGTTATGTCCTCAGCGGGGAGGTATGAGTTCCCAACTCCTGGAAGGGCCATCCCCGTCTGGGTCATTGGTAAGTATAAAAAATATATAAATTACTATAAATGTTTTAAGATTTTTATACTGTACCAATGACCCAGACATAACTGAATAGTAAAAAGGCTGGAGGGCCCAGGACATAGAGGAAAACCCAATAAGCTCAACTATATAAAATAGAGTCATCTCCTGGAGGAGAAAAGGAGAAATAGGCTTCACATGTATCTTTCTTATTTATGATAAATTAGAAAGACACAATACCTTCTATAATTGAGCATCATAACATCCATATTCTCTATTAATATCCAGTATAATTCTTATACTAATTATTTTTAAAATAAGCCAATAAATAAAGTTAGTCCAGAGAATTGAGACTCTTTATACTCTTTTAAAAGTGTCCGAGGATAGTATAATAACACCCGTTTGACACGTGACATATTCAAATGCTATACTTTAAAACTATGACATGAATGAATTTTAAAACATAACTTTTCACTTAAGAAACCATCCCAGTAACAGCTCAGAATTACTGACTCCGGAGGAGGTATCCCCTTGTTTTCATAATAAAACAGGTGACCCAAGGGAACACCCTCCCCCCCCCCCCCCTTTTTCTTGCCCTGGGTCAAATAGCCCAGAGCGAAGAGGGCAGCAGGACGGAGTCACTGCCGGAACATAAAGCCTACATAGCTATAGTTGCAATTGTTAAGTGATCAACATTCTGAGCAGCCGATAATGGACCTAAATAATGCAGGCCTCCAGAAATGGATTCGATATTTCTGAGATAAAAATTCATGAATGTGGATGGCTGAGACCAATACGCAGCCTACTTAAATCTATAATAGCAAAACTATTTACGTAAGCCCAAGAAGAAGAAGAGCTCTTACTTCATGAGCCGAAATCTTAAGCACAGACTGCTGAGCTAAGGATAGATTATCCTAAGCAGTACCGATAGTTAATTGAATGCATTACGTAATAGAATGGACCGTAAAGACCTTTCTATTAGGCATCAGAGCCAGAAGAAGCTTTATGTCCTTACTGATAAACTGAGATCTGTTAATAAATACATAAAGGTCTACCCGGACAGAGTAAAGGCCTATGCCCGCTCAAAGACGGAAGGACCTTAAAAACAATAGGTTCCGGATATTATTAGGAGCCTGATTCTTAACTAAAAATACAACATTAGTAGTAAAGGTAATAGAGTTTCCGATACTACGAAAGTGAGAATCGTCCACCGATAGTGCATGAAGCTCACTGACTCTTCAGCAGAAGAGAAGACTAAGAGAATTGCTGCCTTAAAAGGCCAGAATTTGAAACTACTGTCTCAAGAGGTTCAAATGGTTGCTTTAGTTAATAAGAACCCAAGATAGATTCTGAATAGGAATTAATCTAACGATTCTAGGTCTCTTATCGAAAAGTTTCAAACTAACTTAGATAAAGAGACATTAGGCTCAATTGTAAACTATCATGGTGTGCATAGGTATCAGATAACATAGACCTATAACCTTTAAAAGTAACTGGCTGCAGTTGATCTCGTCAAACAAGTATACTAGAAAGTTTGCAATGTCTGGTATGAAGGGATCAAAAATATCAACATAAAGATCCCTACACCAACGACGGAAGACCCTCCACTTTAGCCGCATAGTATAGCGAAGAGGAGGCCCTCCTACAGTTAGGAATCGCGTCCACTGCTCGTCCTGTACAATGCTTGCCATGCAAGAAGGACCGCACAACGGACTACGTGAAGGTTGAGACCTTGCGGGTTGTGATAAAGTTGACACGATTTCCCCAGTGAAAAAAGATCCTCTCGTGGAGGAAGTTTCCGCAGTAAGTCCCACAGCAGACATCTAAGAAAATTTATCCACAGTCTCTGTGGAGACAGAGATGCTACCAACAGAATTGTATTGTGAATGTATAATCCTAGCAATACTTGCTGAATCAACAGCACTGGAGGATACGCATATCCTATCATTCTGTCCTACTAGATCGATAGAGCGTTAACTACAAATGCTCGGGGATCCGGACACGGTGACACATACGTCTGCAATTGATTGGAGAGTTGTGTCGCAAATAAATTTCATTGGGCGCTCCCATTGGTAGCAAATCTGATTGAATACCTGTTTGTTGAGAGTCCATTCCGACGGCAACAAACGACCCTTACGTGAAAGGGAGTCTGCTAATACGATCCGACGACCGAGAATATGACGAACCGAAACAGAACTTGGTGTTCTATAACAAACAGAAGGATTCTTTCCGTTAAAAATCCCTGGTTCCGGATATACACAACTACTGTCGTATTATCGGACAGGATTTGGACATGCGTTTCTGAATAAAATTCATCCAATGACGTAGTGCAAGCCAAAATAATATTCTTTCTTGGAAGTTAAGTGCTTGCCTAAAAACTGCGGAACCCAAAGACCCTGGCACTTCGAATCCGTTGGGATCAAAATTGTGTCCCAACCTGTTTGACTGGCATCCTTCATAATCGAAAAACTCGGATCCGGCAACTACAGTGGAACTCTCGGAGTCAACCACCAAATGTTTGCCCATGTCTGAATCTCTTGTTACACTTGATTGACAAGAGAATGTGTATATCGAGCAATTCAAGATTGCTGAAAGGTTGCCGTCGAAGAGAAGCTTCTCCGAGACCGAAGCGACTCAGAGAGTTCTTCACCTTACTATCCACGCATGTAGATGTAGCTAGGGCTGCGTCACATCTAACCAACTCCAGGTTGCCACTGAAGGGCGGAGTTATACGTGGAAAAACTACTGCCACTGAAAGAAATCACATTGAGGATCATATCCTGGAATTCTTTCTCTTGAAGACGTAATGAAAACGCCTCAGTAAGGTGGTGTACGTATGATAAAGCGTCTAAGTTAAGTCTATTATACATCATTGTCGTTTCCAACGTCGTGGTTGGAATTGACATAGACGGCGAAAAAGATAATTCCCAGTCTTCAGCCTCGCCGTCTTAGACGCAAAGGAACTCTCGGTATGCCCAGTTCTGCCAATAAAAATTTATTTTCCTAGAATTCATGAAAGGCAGAATAGAGCATTGCGGACAAGAAACTAGACTAGCATGTTTGGTAGCAAGCTTATATATAGCGTCGTTCAATAATTCGAATGTTCTAAAGACATTATTGGACTGCGTCGGCAACTCAGGGACAATCCAAAACTCCGTGTCCAATGACGCTATTAGTCTCTAATCCAGCATCGCAGCAATGTAGTCCGACGGAACAACCTCTGGAAGATAATGCCGGAAGAAATGTATGACAGCTTCTGTTGTTCCGAAAGGGAAAGCTCAAAATCGTCCGAATCCCTTTCGCCATCCTGTCGGACCCTATGAAGTGTTCGGTCGTCCGTACCTGATGCAACAGCGGAGCACACCGACCCAGCGCCGTCGGATTATTCCTGATCCGACCGAGAATCTGTCATTTGCTGGGATGCTGCGATAAGCTGTGCTATTTTGGATAGCACGTCCGTCACTGAGGCCTGTGGAGAAGTGGTCTTACGATGCATTGCCGCTGGAAGCTCCGTGTTCATTACCCCGTGCATACTTCTATTATGCGAGCGACCGGAGTGTGCAGGCCTCATGTCCCTTGGCTACCGGATGGCGTGACCTGTTCGCCGTGGAATCACTGAATGACGAAGCTGGCCGGATACTCGAGGTCACGTAGCCAATGTGCGGTCGTGTGCGCTGCTGTGAGGATGAGGAAGCATTATCGACAGTCACTCGGACTGTCTATATAACGGAGCGTCCCGAGCGGCGGACATATGCTCCGAATGTGAAATGTCTGTACCACAACATCCGGTCCCATATGTTGTTGCACGAGAGAGGGACCTCTGGACGAGCTAGGAACCGGACTAGCAGGCTTCCTCCGATCTCTCCTCTAATCCGTCGTCACTGGGTGTGTACTAAAGTCTATTATAGTGCTCGCATCACCCAAATCTCCTTCCTAGACCGCAACGGACGAACCCGACTGCCGAACCATTCGATGAATGGACGCTACACCGGGTAAGCTAGCGAATGTCAACTCCGTCGATCTGACTAGGGACCTCTTAGGCAATTGACGTAATCCATGAGCACTAATTGCCGCTAGCTCTTCATTAACTATGACGACAGAGGCACACTTTTGAAAGACATCTCAGTAATTTTGCGAACAAGAAACCAAACATGCTTGTAAATAGCAAGCACATAAAAAATATATATAGCGTCGTTCAATAAATCGAAAGTTTCTGAGACATTATTGGACTGTGTCGGAACTGAGGGACGATGTCCCTGAACCGAACCAAAAATTTCTGTGTCCACCGACGCTATCAGTTTCTTATCCGGCATCGCAGCATTCTGGTCCGACGAAGAACCTCTAGAAGATGAAGTCGGATGACATATACAGCAGCTTATGTTGCTCCGAAAGGGAAAGCTCGAAATCCTCCGAATCCCTTTCGGCATCCCGTCGGACCGTATGAAATTTTCGGACGTCCGCACCTGATGCTCCCGTGGAGCGTCCCGACCCAGCGTCGTCAGATATTACATGATGCGACAGAGATTCTGTCGTTGCTGGGATGCTGCGATAAGTTGTGCTATTTGGGATAGCACGTCCGTCACCGAGGCCTGTGCAGTAGTGGTCTTACGATGCTTTGCCGCTGGAAGCTCCGTGTACGTTGACTCCCGCATACTTATGCGAACGTCCGGAGTCTGCAAGCCTCCTGTCCCTGGCTATCGGATGGCGTGACCTGGTCGCCGAGGATTCTCTGATTGGCGAAGTTGACTGGATATCCGAGGTCACGTAGCCAAGAGCGGTCGTGTGCGCTACCATGAGGATGAGGAAGCCTTATTGACAGTCTCTTGGGGCTGTCTATCTAATGGAGCGTCCCGAGCGGCGGACGTATGCTCTGAATGCGAAACATTTTGTACCACAACATCTGGGGCCAGATGTTGTTGTACGAGAGAGGGGCCTCTCTCGCTCGCAGTCCGGATGGACCTGGACGAGCTAGGAACCGAACTAAAAGGCTTCCTCCATTCTCTCCTCTAATCCGCCGTCACTGGGTGTGCATTTGGTTGATTTATAGTGCTCGCATCACCCAAAACTCCTTCTGGACCGCAACGGACGAACCCGGCTGCCGAACCATTCGATGAATGGACGCTACACCGGGCGAGCTAGCGGACGTCAAAGGCCGTCGATCCTACTAGGGACCTCTTAGGCAATTGACGTATTTTATGAGCACTTTTCCGCTAGCTCTTCATTAATTGTGACGACGGAGGCACACTTTTGGAAGACATCACGGATACATCACCCTGTTCTTGATCGTCTGAAATAGAGATTGATAAACTAGAGTGACCCTGTTGGGAATGGACCGGAATGGCCATTTCCCCACTAACATACCGTGACACACGCATCCCATGTTGTCATGAAAATGAACACATACGGAACAGGAGTTAGTGAGAGTACACTGACTACATTTATACAATGATTATGAAAGTCAGAGGAAGATTTCCTCTTATTACAATTGAACAATATCCTTTCAATGTGAAAAGAAAACAAAGTCCTAGTACTCGCACCAACCCCTGACAATCAAAATACATAATAACATGATCCATTAACATAGAAAAAATAATTGAAATCAAAAAATTTTGAAAAAATATTTTTTCAGAAAAGCCCAAGTTTCTGAAAAGTAACGTTGAGCCCCAATGGATCCCAAGCCTAAGTGTGGGCAAAAATTTTAAAAATATTTTAAACAATTAATGCAACACTTACGAACAATAATAATGTATCTAATAATGATTAAACTAACATCAAGATATTATTTTCAAGAAATCCCCCCTCACACAGAGGGCTGTTGTCAATGTAAACAAGAAGTGTAAAAACACCAGAAACAAGACTCCAGGCACTGATAACCCTGGCCCGAAATCAGTTACCAATAATACACTATCTGATGCAAAACAGAGACTTCCAGGGAAGAAACTGCAGAACATCAGATGGTAGATGCAGAACACTATGCCTAACCACCCATAGGTGAAGACGTAAACATGGGGAAAAGAACAGAATTCATTCTGTTATCCAGCTAAAACTCCCAAGAAATTTTAGTAATAATATTACAGAAAATATGCCAAAAGCATGGGAGAGTAGCTAGGGGGGACTTAAAGGAAAGGGAGAGAGGAAAACACTGAACAAGCAGTGTAACCTGATAACAAGAATGACAACAACAGGCTCTTGCCTCGAAAATAGGTAACTTAACATAATTTCATTAAAAAATTTTAAGTTACAGCCCTGAATATTTTCTGTCACTTATTTTTCCTCTCCTCCTTCTATATCCTCCTTAGAATCACCATTTCTCTACTATTTATGTGTCTGGCATCATTTAAACTGAGATTTACAAGCACAAAGATCAGTCAGATGTTAACTGATGAAGGGCCAAACAAAGAATGATTAATGGCGCCAATTTCGGGACGTCCTTGACACTGCGCATGCGCAGTAGAGGTGAAGTATGGAGGGCCATTCAGGACATGTTTTCTTTGGTTTTAGATGCAAATTTTGGGGATTGGGGGGCAAAATTTGTGTTTGGCCCTATATTTTTAAGAGTTAGCACCAGCTATGCCTGGGTCATTGGTACAGTATAAAAATCTAGACATGGCTGCTTCATACTTTTTCCTAACACGAGACTGTCTCTTCCATTTTTCTGATACATGTATATGCCTTTGCCCCACCCCCCAATCGATGCATGTGCTCCCTCTAATATAGATTAGTGGCTAAATGTCTAGATGTAATGCTAAATAGCCACAGTAAACAGAAATTTACTGCTTACTGGGCTATTTAGTGTTACCTTCAGGTGTATATGGGAGAGGGGGAGTTTTTACGTCAGTTGAACATTGAACTGCAGATCAAATCTTGTGGAACATGGAAGCATGTGTGTGTGTCAGAAGTGGGGGTTGAGGGGCTTATAAGTACTGTAGGAAAAATGTTGAGGGCTATGTCTGTTCAAATTATTGAGTTTAAATAACTTCAATAACTTGCATGTCCATGAGTATGAAATACAACATCAGCATAATTTATTTACTGTGGTTTAACAACACTTTCAACAGCCAGAGTCACCTTGTATCAGAGTTTATGGGTGGAGGAAGCCGCAGTACCCAGAGAGAACCACAAAGCAATAGCAAGCAACTAACAGACTCTACAACATACTAACTACACACAATCAGGGCTAGCATTGGTTGAAGACAAGTGCACGATCAACATGCAGTATGTACACAGCATCACCTTGGCCCCCAAATGGGCAATCTGGATTTAGTGCCTTGCCCAAGATACAACACAGTTACCCCCGGTGGGGATCGAACCATCAACCTTTCGGTTTGAAGTTCATTGCTATGATCTCATCTACATGATCTTCAAAGCTGCTGCCATTGTGTGTGTATGTCCCTTATAATTTCAGCTCACCTTGAAAGACCACTGCTTATTGAAGGCATAAATTAGACCGACCCAAGCCAACAAACCACAATAAAACTTTTTTTTTCTTCTTTATAACCATCATGGATAACATGCTGGGGCTGCTCCCAAACCAGCAACCTGTTTGGGTTTCTTTTCAGTCTTTCTAAAACAAACCATCTAACTACATTTTCAGTATTACCATAAATATCCCCGTGTCTCCTTAAGTAAGACACAAGAGCAGAATTCTTGTAGTTATACACAATTCCTTGCCACCTTCCAGCTCGAGGTTGTTGTGGCCCAGACCACACGATCCTACCACCAGTGCGCACACACAAATCAAATAAGATTCCTGACCATCACTTCCACCTGTAATAGCTTTACATGCAAATAAAGTTATTCAGGTCGCAAGGGATTTTAAATCCCACATTGTTTCTTCGTGTCTTCGACGTGCTGAAACTTTCATTCATTCTTATGTTAAAGATGGATAATCTCAATGAATACTTGCCATTTCATCGAAGCTATGCCAGGATTTAATTTTTTCAGTAAGAGAAAATGACGTAAGAATTGAAATGTCATACTATAGTTTTTGTATTATTTTCCTTTATTGACATGACTAAAACCTGACATAATTTCAACTGTTTATGTCCAGTTTTTTTCTCTTTTTTCTACTTTTGTTTGGCTGTATTGCATTTATGACATTGACCACAGAATAAAATGGATGAAAAATAAGAATTGTCGCTCAGTTTCTTTACCCCAATAGTGGTAGAATTCGAAGCCTTCCAACTTGGTGCGAATCAACCAAGCCTATGGTGCAAATCAACCGTTGGGATGGTTTCGAATCAACTTCAGGGAAAGTGCAATTGACTTCAGGGATGGTGCAAATCAATTACTGGATGGTGCAAATCAACCATGGTGTGAATCTCAAAGACAGTACCAGTATATTATAGAACATATCGAACATGGATTACTGCTGAGAAAATTATTACTCAATATATGTTAATATCGTTTAATAACTATCATTTTTTTGGAGTGAAAAAATATTCAAAATATCCAACAGATATATGCATTGCTGTTTTGAAGGCCAAATGTTCCCAGACTGAATCTTCCTGGAACTGAGTCTTCCCGAGGATGAAAAAAAAAGAAAAAAAGGAAAAAAGGTTAATTTTTCCATTCTTGGCAATCGACCTATGAAACATTTGATCATAAATACAGACAAATTATCAGTTTTTGTTTTTGACGAGATTGAGAGTAACCTTTTGGCTATCACAAATTTTCAAGCAAAGTTTTCATACTTTTACAGCGTCTTAAAATTGAGAAAATTCAAAAAATGCATTTCGTTTTAATACTTCAGAAACTACACATTCATATATATCTGTATGAAATCCAACCAATATAACCAACAAGATCCTATATCTGTGTTTTTTCCAGAAAGGTAGAATCGCCAAGTTGCAACGAAATAAGGAGAGTTCAATTTGAAATAACAAGATTACCAGCTGATTGTATTGGCAAGCCTCCTACCAGACAGAATTGGAGCATGTGATGTGTACATGTAAATATTATGCAAAGCTCGGATGCGGGTAGGGTTGCAACAGTTTTTGACATTTTGTTGATCGTTGATATCGGCCCAATTATTCCCAGAAGGGGATAGGGCAATTTCATTTCAACTGCAATTTGACACCGGAGGTCACATGATTTTTTTCTCTGAAAATGGAACGCCAATCAAAATGAAAGTGTCATTGACACTGTAGCTCAACTTGTGTAAGACATATACATGTACAGCATGTGACACAGCAATGACACATATCTAGGTAAAGACCTGATAACAAAGGTACCTTTAAAGTACTGTAAAGGTCTATACATAAATACTAACAAATGTACAGGTAAAGTATTGTAAAGGTGGGTGACAGTTAGATACCTCTAGCAAGAGCCGTATTGAAATGTGCACTTACTGTGTATTAGTAGCACTGAATAAATCAAAGTTTGTCTAATTGGCCACCGGTGGCCATCTTGAAATTTTGGACCACACCCAAAAACCCTCGTTTTCGTCCCAAGGTGATAACAAGAAATTTCGTGAAGATTGGTTCATAAATATAACCCCTACCCCAAGGCATATGGACATGTGTACTTACTGTGAAAAAACCCTGTATTATATGTGATGTATTCCATGTTACTAAACATTCATTCAAAAATTTATTCAAATCAGTACCTTCATATAGAAGTTCTATACAAAAAACTGATTGTACTTAATTTCGGTACAAAATGGCTATGGCAGCCATCTTGAATTTTGGACCGCACCCAAAAACACTCATTCTCGTCCCAAGGTGATAACAAGGTACCCAAGAAGTTTCGAAAAGATCGGTTCATAAATACAGCCCCCAGCCCGAGCTGTATTGACATGTGCACTTTCTGTGTAGAAGTAGCACTGAATAAATCAAAGTTCATCTAATTTGCATAATTTCAGCACAAGAGAAAAAACCTGTATTATATGTGATGTATTCCATGTTACTAAACATTCACACAAAAATTTATTCAAATTAGAACTTTCATACAGAAGTTCTGTACAAAAAACCGATTGCACTAATTTCGGTACAAAATGGCTGCTGGCGGCCATCTTGAATTTTGGACCGCACCCAAAAACACTCGTTCTCGACCCATGGTGATAACAAAGGTACCCAAGAAGTTTCGTAAAGATCGGTTCATAAATACGGCCTCCAGCCCGAGCCGTACTGAATTGTTGACGCCGGACAGACATCCAGACGGACAACGGGCCACGGCATAACCTCAAATTTGACTATGTCAAAGTTGAGCTAGAAATTGCTTTGGCAGCATAGAGAAGTCTGTTCTGGAACTCATTTATCTGACTAGATACGTGGACTCCCAGCATGGGCAAAGCCCTCGCTTTGGGTTCCTATCATTAATATACTTCAAGGCCATCAAAAGTTCTGTGCCGGACACAACTTGTTATAGGTGGATATTTGAGGGTTTGTAAACTTGAACTATGTCTGTAAACTTGACATTGTAGACAGGTATTCCTAACTTATTCGCGACACGTTCTGGTGATGGGCAACATTAATACTAAGTTTTATTTTTATCCTTGAAGGCTTTCAAAAGTTCTGTGCCAGATACAACTTGCAGAGAGAGGTGGACAGACAGACAAAGTGATTCCTATATAAACCCCCACCCCACCCCCCCCCCCCACCCCCTGAACTTCATTTGCAGGGGGTAAAAAGATACAGTTTCCCTTGCTTCAACATATAGGCATCCAATAGAATTTTAGAACATTGTCTTGGATAATTATTAAGGAAGATGGACAGTGCATCACCACTGTTCTGGCAAATCTCCAACATGTGTTCCAGGTGGATTACATTATATATAATTTTGAGCGTAAATATACAGACAGAGGGCATTTCAAGAGAAAATGATACTCATTCTCTACAGCTGACCGGTCACAAAAATTGCATAACCTTTCTTCTAATTTCTCTTTCTTAAATCCTCCAGTTTCTTCACGCAGGGAAAAGACCCAACATCTAAACTGCACTTAGGTTGAGCAATGACAATGGTCAAGATTAACTTTTAGATTTGATTCTGTTTTATGTTGTTTTATGGTTTGTAGTATACAGTACTAGTATAGGTGTATGTACAATACTATTTTTCCAGTTATCATGAAAATAGTTATCTAATAAACCCTGGATTTATTTTTTAATATCACACATTAGGGTCCTACGAATAATCGCGATTCAATTCGACATTGATAACTTATGTCTGCTTGGAGATCAATCCCGAATCAGTCTCAAAATTCAATTTTTTCGAATCACGTGCTTAGAGCAATCTGTTACATTTCCAATGAATTGATATGAGTAAATGTGCATTTTTTTGGTGAAAGCAACACTTTAACACTGTAAACTATATAAATCTATCCACGAAAATAGACTCAAAATTGAAAGCCAGGCAGTGCCATCGACCATAATCAACGGTATTAACAAAGCGACCATTAGCCATGACGACCTTAGCCATGACGTCCAATAGGGTGTTAGATCTTTTTCTTCCTTTACTAGTTCATCCCCCCCCTCCCCCCCCCCCCCCCCCCCCCCCCCCCCCCCCCCCCCGTCATTTTTCTTTCTTTATTTTGTACTGAGTCACTTCACACCGTTTCATAATGTAGATTATGGGTACCCATACAAATAGACTGGAGTAAGAGAGTGATGTGGTGACCAGGTGGATTCGTGGTCAGGTCCCTCACGAGTAAATGATCTCCGGTCGGGAGAGATTCCGAGATGAATTAACATACTCTGGCAATATCAATTGTGGTATTGATGCTGATACAATGTACAGCCCTATCGTACTATAAAAACAAATACAAATGGAACACTGGACATAATAAAGAACAGAAGAAGCAGTGCCCAATTTAATATACATCCACAATCAGATGACCCCCCCCCCCCCCCCCATGACTTTCAGCTTCTAAGGCTATAGCATGACAACAACACATGTATAAAGTCAAGTGTTCCCAATCGTTTACAATTGTGTTGCCCACTTTAGAGGACTCACATGATGTTTAGTCAGTCTGGTAAGGGTCATCACAGTGTTCTGTACCTTTCGTTTGGACCAATGCAGAATAACTTATCTATTAAGATTCTATTCAAAATTTGATTCAATATCCAAGTCAAGATTCGATTCGAAAAAGAAATTGTGATTCGCAGATCCTTATCACACATAACCTGATTCTCATGTATATTCAACATATCGATCTTACTCAGAACATCCTTTATCTTCGAACACCACCCACAGGCCTGGCATTTTCAGGAGAGCGATTTATTCGCTCACCTACTGCTCGCCTTAAAAAAATTGAGGAGGGCGAAAAATAGCCCCCCTAGCCTTAGAAAATAATGATTACCACAACAGCCTATTCCTAAAACCCACAGATTTCAAATCTCTGCCATTTTATCGGTCTCTGCGAGACTGCCCCTCCCATACCTTCGGGCCTTGCCAATGCCCGGAGGTGAGGGAGGGGCAGTGTAGTCGTCTCACAGAGACTACCTTGTTAGCAGCACAAAATAAAATGTACGAAGCCCACTTGGCAGAATTCATTTATAGTACAACTTCATTTTGCCACTTTTAGCGTATGTAAGCTTGATGATAGCTAATCGCTCTCCTAGTCCATGTGAGGAGAACGATTTTTAGTTCTCCTGCATTTTTAAGAATGCCAGGCCTGCACCCATAATCTATATTATGAAACTCCTACATAAATATTTTCTTAATTACTTTATCTGACTCTAAAGACATTAATTTGTTCCTCAGTCATAACATATTTATCCACCAACACTGAATCGATGTACATATACCAAAATCCTTGTTTATGGCTAATATCAGTGTAAATCGGTGGACACCCAAACACTATCGGATAGCCCTATTTTGGACATTATCAAGGCAGTTAACAATTCATAACTTGTCCTCCGCATGTCTTTCAACTATTTTAGACTACAGTTCTGCTGTATGGGCTAACAAGCGATATTGAATGAAATTGATGAATTTCAGATATTACGGCACCCAGAGCTTTACCACCTGAATTCGATAATAACTCTACTGTATCAACATAATCTTTAAACTCAAGTACATGTAATACCAATCCTAAATATTTATAATTATCTGTTACCTCAATATTACTATTATCCAATTCAAAAGTAAATCTAGTTCTTGGTTTATTTTTTGCTATAAAATGAACAACTTTTGTGTTCCCTTTATTTATGGTCATATGCTACTTATTACACCAATTGTTAACTATATTTAGCAACAACTGCATATCAGCTTCATTTTCAGCTATGATGACAACATCGTCCGTGTATAACACTGACAGAATATTATTACCAAATTAAAATGTTTAGAAATTGGTATTAATTTCTTTTGCAAGATTATCAAAATATAAGGCAAAACATGTTGGAGAGAGACTATCACCTTGCCTGACGCCTCATTGGCATCTAAAATATTCCATAGTTTCCCTGTTCAACTTAACACCGCCAATTGTGTCTTGATAAGTAGCCTTAATAGACTGACACATTTTTCCATCTATGCCAGAGTAAAGAAGCTTAAAAAGAAGCATATCACGATCAACACAATCAAACGCTTTCCGGAAATCAATAAAACTTACAAATAATTCTGAATTTCCTCTTATAACTGAATTTAACATAAATAGATTATCTACACATGATCTATTTCTCCTAAACCCATTCTGTTCATCCACAAATATGTTATTTTCTTCTAAATACACCAACAGGTGATGATTTAATACCATATTATAAATTTTGCTACTAGTTGAAAACAGAGATATTCCTTGATAGTCGGATGGAATTCTTTGATCTAAAGCTCTATCTTTAACAAGGAGGCTGATTATAGCTTTTCTCCACTCTGACAGTGTAAAACCTGAAACAAAAATAAGTTAAAAAAGTTTATGCAATGTTTCTATAACTAAATTTTAATTCTTCATATGGTATTTGGTCTGCACAAAATGCTTTACAACGTTTAGCTTTCATGAATACCTTTGTCCTATTTTAAACTCTTTGCCAACATATGAGGAAACTGAAGATTCATAAAGTGGGTCTAAAATTCGATCTTCAAGAAAAATTTTGTCCCTTTTATTTATTTATTGGTGTTTAAGGTCACATACTTATGCACAATGGCTAATCATCACCGTGACAGTTTTATGGGTGGAGGAAGCTGTAGTACTCGGAGAGAACCACTGAGCATCGATGAGCAGCTGTCAGCTCAACATTCTAACTCTGTTCAAGCACTGCTCAAGCAGGGTTACAGCGATTGAAGACATGTGCACCATCGACGTGCAGTATGCCTTAGTACACAGCATCATCGTGCCCCCATGCAGGCAACCAGGATAAAGTGCCTTGCCCAAGGACACACCGCAGGTCATCCCAGACGGGGATCGAACTCAGGACTTTGTCCCTTTTAACCTTCCTCTTTTAACCTTTTGTAAAAATGTATCATCAAAATTGTCATTGCCACTTTAGGGTTATATACGGTTTTTTAATGATTTGGCCCATTCATCAAATAATTCCAGTCATATACATGTATGAACAAAATGCAGGGTTGTTATTGATCATTCAAGCCTTTGGCTTAGTGGGCAGCATTCAAACCATTTCCCTTTAATTTGTGATATTCTATCAGAAAAGGCTGAACCATCAAATTGTCAAGAAACCCTCTATCAATAAGATATAATGTCTTGACTGTGGAAACTCTCTATCTCATTGAAACCTGACCTTGGTTGAGTTATTTTATAATAGAAATAAAATTAACTATTCCTAAAATAAACTACAGCAATCTGCTGTAACAAACAATAAAATTAAATCGTAGAATAAAGTGTGTTGGGATCATCTGAGTCAGAAAGGATATGCATGTGTATTATGTTTCAGTGAGATCAAGCTGAATGCTGCAGAAAACTACTTGGAAATTGACTGTCCTGTTACTGGGCCTGTAACAGATTTTGAGCAAATAGGTTTCAAGCCTTGGAGTTGAATGAACAGCCTCCAATATATAGACAGAACCGGACAAGCATTTGAATGGGTTCATGTTTATCGCACGAGTTTGGTTGGGCACAAGAATACCACGAGAGGCGAAGCCTTGAGTGGTATTCTGCGCCAAACCAAACGAGTGAGATAAATATGAACCCATTCAAACGTTTGTGCGGTTCTGTATTTATTACACACCTTCGCAACATTCTAAAACAGGCCTTTTAGTAGTAAGAATTAACCTATACTTCCGAGACGTAAAGGAAATAAAATAAGACAAAAATCCAAATTAATCTTCACAAGCAGGAGACCAGTCTTATTGTTATTTTGTACGCTGATTGACCTTTCATTCATAGTTTTAACTTGCAAATTGTAATGCATCACCACTTCGATCGATGAAACACTGTTCATCTGAAATACAGTTTACCATCTTTTTATGCCTCAATTTTGCAGCATGAATTGTGAATGGTTGATGTGATCTCTACAAAAAAGTTACCATACTTTCACAACAAACAATAGGTGTAAATTTGGAAAATACTTCAATGAGAAATTAAAAAAAAAAACACTCACATGTTTATCTGACTTCCAACTTCCATGCGGCTGTTGTTACTCGACCGATTGACAGGTTAAGATTTTAGTCAAGATTACAGTAGTCATTGTCAATTCATCCCACATAAATGAAATTTATATCCTTATTGTCCAAGAGAAATGATCGTATTGTTCACAATGCCTGCTAAAAATTTATTAAAGAACATGTTATAGCCTTTAACATACAAATTCCAGTGAATATCGACAAGTAATTTGTTTTGTATTTCGATTTTGGTGACCTAGAAACTTGCTCGCGCAACGTCATTCATTCAAAATGACGTCACAAATAGACGCTTTCATATTCTGTTTACATTGTTCTTCAGTTTGAACTGCATGTCAGTCCTGGCCATTTCATACTTTAACCAATCAGGTTATTTATTTAATAGTCAGTATTGTTCATGCTAAGAAAATAAATTAGAAAGTTTCTTTTGATGGTCGGTCAGTGTATACGACATGAGTTTGTATGGAAACAATAGAAACTCAGATATTATAGACCACTAACATTCACTTCACAACATCAAAATAAATGACCCATTGCATCAAAACGGGCCCAGAAATATGATTGGTTCTATTCTTACATTAAAAAAGTGCAAAAATCTGTATCCGACATGTGTGCGATAAAAGTTATTTTTATCACACATCCTAGAATGTCGTGAACAAACCTTGATTTTAAATGGGTGTGTAATAAATTGTAGGATAACACTAACATTCATTGCATAAAAGGTAATATTATACTGAGCCAAAAAAGAAAGTATAATAGAAATAAATGTGAAAAAATAGCATAAAGGATGAAATATAATAGTTTTAATGTTGCATGTTTGTGGACAAGAAGTCGTGCAAAGAGTTTAATGAAATGTTGTTGTTGTCCACCCAATACAATTTTGCTACGGATTTCAAAATAGCACGTGCTACCCGAGAATGTCAAATTTAATGGATGAGCGACAATTTTCTGTGTGTTATGTTGTGCTAGAGAGCCTGAGTTATTGAGAAAACATGGTAGTTTTTGTCTTCTGACATTTTAAAAAATGCCAAGGTTAACCGAAATCAGAGGTTGCGTGCCATTGGTATGCATGAGGCCAGGATACCTCCAGATGAGCTCACTGCTGAGTACGGAGCCACTGTGGCCACTATTTACCATCTCATTGAAAGGTATAGAGCCACTGGATCTACTGCTGACTGACTGCATTCAGGGTGACCAAGAGTTACGACCCCTGAACAAGATGTCTCACTTGCGGGATCTCTTCCTTCCGGCGACGAGGATAGCAGCAATTACTCCTGGTAGAACTAACAATAGAATCTGTGCACAAACTGTCCACAACAGACTCGATGAACACGGCATCCAAAGTAGGCGTCCATACCACGGACCAATCCTTACCCAATGTCATCGTACCGTCAGAATGGAATGGGGACGTCAGCATGTTCGCTGGACTCAGCAGCATTGGAGCACAGTTCTTTTTAGTGATGAATCACGATTTTGTCTACATGATGGTAGGGCAGGAGTGTGTCGCTGATGAGGGGAACGGTTTTGTGATGCTTGCGTGCAGCAATGCGACCGTTTCGGCGGGGGTAGTGTAATGGTTTGGGCAGGAATTTCCTTGCCCGATCGAACGCAGTTGATCTTCAGTGATGGTGATTTGAATGGACAGCGATATAGGGACGAAATTCTTAAAGCTGCTGTTGTCCCGTTGTTCAACGCTAAAGTCTGATTGCAGTTATTCCTACAAGACAATGCCTGATGTCACGTGGAGCGTATCTGTCATGACTTTCTTGAGAAGCATCTTTGGGATCAATTGGACCATCGGGTTCAACTTCATGATCTTCAGACTTTAGGCGATTTACATAATGTTCTAAGGCTTTAGTGGAATGCAATACCACAGGGTGACATCCAGAGACTTATTAGGTCCATGCGCCGTCGATGTCTTGCCATCCACGAGGCAAACGGTGGACATACACGCTATTTCATGTGTGAACTTTTCATTTCACCCCATGCCTGAATTGCGACGTCCTGATATGACGCTGGCAACAGTAAGAACATAAAATTAAGCAAATTAATACAGCTCGACTCGAAATATGAATTTACAATAATTTATTTGGGATTAAAGTCGATAATACTAAAATTATTGCTCCTCAAAGTTTATTATCCTTTCTTTTTTGACTCAGTATATATAAATCACAGGGTCATCACCCAACACATGAGAGCCCCAAAATTTCCATAATGCATCCTGACCAAATTTGGAGAGATAAGGTTGACCTTTTCAACTCGCATGGCCACCATTTCTTTCTCATTTTCTCATCTGACTTGCTAAGATGAAACAAAGAATATTATTGATAATATTTGAAACATGTTCTTAGACTTAGAAGCCAGAATGACAACGTTTGAGACTCAGGGTGATTCTTGGCAACGTGTGGACACAAAACAGACAAATCGGAAATCCATCTCCCATAAACCCTGCGCTGTTTTACCCTGGCCGATATGAGTGGTGCTTCAATTGTCTTTGCTGTAAGAGAGAAACCCAACCATGTGGCCCATTCACTGCCGAGGGGAAAAACACTGGTAACGTAGGTGCATTAAAATATCATTTTATGTCACACACATTACCCATTGTTTTTCCCCTGGGTAGTAGTAAATGGCCACATGGTTGGAATTCTCTCTCACTGTCTGACCAAAGCTTATTAACCACTCCATCAAATGAAGCAGTACTCATATCAGCCAAGGTGCAACAGAGCAGCGATTATGAGGAATGCATTTCCAATACCAAAGAATCACCCTTCATCACAATGACTATTGGCAGTTTCAACATTGAACTAACTGCCTCTACAAATTCTGCAATTGATAATGCTTAATAAATTCAGATTAGACTGATGAAACTAAAATCGAGTGTAGAAATGGGTAGAAAAAAAATGAAAGTGTCAATGACACTGTAGCTCAACTTGTCAAGACAAAGACATGTACATGTATAGTATGTGACACAACAATGACAAACATCTAGGTAATGACCTGATAACAAAGGTACATATAAAGTATTGTAATGGTCTGTACATAAATACTGGCCGTAGCCTGTAACAAATGTATAGGTAAAGTATTGTAAAGGTGGGTGACAGTCAGATGCTAAACTAGAAAAGAAATCTTTGAGTCGCAGAGTGGGTCTGACTGAACTGCAAAATATTTCTTCTCATAGCACAGTGATAACAAAGGCACCCCAAAACATACTCGTTCCTGTCCCAAGGTGAAAACAAAGGTACCCAAGAAGTTTCGTGAAGATCAGTTCATAAATACAAGCTGTATAGAAGTTGTGACAAAAAACTGATTGGACCTAATTTCGGTACAAAATGGCCACTGGCAGCCATCTTGAATTTTGGACCGCACTCAGAAACACTCGTTCTCGTCCTAAGGTGATAACAAAAGTACCCAAGAAGTTTCGTGAAGATCAGTTGATAAATACAGCCTCCAGCCTGAGCAGTATTGACATGTGCACTTACAGTGTATAAGTAGCACTAAATAAATCAAAATTCATCTAATTTGCATAATTTCTGCACGAGAAAAAATCCCGTACTATATGTGATGTATTCCATGTTACTAAACATTCACACAAAAATTTATTCAAATCAGAACTTTCATACAGAAGTTCTGTACAAAAGACTGAATGCACTAATTTTGGTAGAAAATGGCTGTGGCCATCTTGAATTTCGGACCACACCCAAAAACACTCGTTCTCATCCCACGGTGATAACAAAGGTACCCAAGAAGTTTCGTAAAGATCGGTTCATAAATACGGTCTCTAGCCTGAGCCGTATAGAAGTTGTGTACAAAAAACTGATTAGACCTAATTTCGGTACAAAATGGCCATTGGCAGCCATCTTGAATTTTGGACCCCACTCAGAAACACTCGTTCTCGTCCCAAGGTGATAACAGAGGTACCCAAGAAGTTTCGTGAAGATCGGTTGATAAATACAGTCTCTAGCCTGAGCTGTATTGACATGTGTACTTACTGTGTGTAAGAAGCACTGAAAAAATCAAAGTTCATCTAATTTGCATAATTTCTGCACGAGAAAAAAACCTGTATTATATGTGATGTATCCCATGGTACTAAACATTCATACAAAAAATTATTCAAATCAGCACTTTCATATGGAAGTTCTGCGCAAAAATCTGATTGCACCTAAGTTTGTACAAAATGGCCGCCAGCAGCCAACTTGAATTTCGGATTGGACCCCAAAACACTCGTTCTCGTCCCACAGTCATAACAAAGGTACCCAAGAAGTTTTGTAAAGGTCGGTTCATAAATACGGCCTCTAGCCCGAGCCGTATTGAATTGTTGATGGACAGACGGCCAGACGGACGACTGGCCATGGCATAAGCCCAAATTTGGCTTCACCAAAGTTGAGCTAAAAAAGGAAGATATTAAAACATTTTCCTTCATTCAAGGTATTTTATAATGACTGAATTGGTATACACATTTATGTTACAGAAAGCATCAAGTTACTGACGTCTGCTGGGAAAGTTAGGTAACTCGGGGCATGTTATATAATACTTGGAGGGAGGGGTGGTAACATAAAAATAGAGAAAAAAAAGCTAAAAAAAACACAGCAAAAATGGCCGCCATTCCACCATCTTGGATTTTGAAAAAAAAATATTGAGCGTGCATAATCCCCTCACAACCCTTTATCCATGTACCATATATGAAAGGTGTAGCTTGAACCATGTTGGGGGGAGGGGTGGTAACATAAAATAGAGAAAAAAGCTAAAAAAACACAACAAAAATGGCTGCCATGGCACCATCTTGAATTTTGGAAAAAAACATATTGAACGTGCATCATCCCCTCCCAACCCTCTATCTATGTGCCAAATATGCAAAGTGTAGCTTGAACCATGTTGGAGGGAGGGGTGGTAACATAAAAATGGAGAAAAAAAGCTTAAAAAACACAACAAAAATGGCCGCCATTCCGCCATCTTGGATTTTGAAGAAAAAAAATTTTGAGCGTGCATCGACCCCTCAGAACCATTTATCCATGTACCAAATATGAAAGGTGTAGCTTAAAGCATGTTTGAGGGAGAGGTGGTAACATAAAAAACAGACAGATGGACAGACGGATGGATGGACAGACAGATGGACCGACGGACGGATGGACAGACAGATGGATGGAGTGCAATCCTATAGTCCCCTTACGGTTCCCATAGGGGACTAAATAATCAGGCTCCCATAGGAGCCCAAATTTAACCCAGGGAGTCGATTTGAACAATTCAAATCTTACTCCTCTAGAGATGTCACCTACTAAATATGAAAGGATTCTCACTAGTGGGTCTGGAAAAGAAGACTTTTTAAGAAATTTTCTTGTACAGTAGAATCTGTCTTGAGAGACCACCCCTTTCGGCAAGCAAAAGTGGTCTCTCAAGACAGGTGGTCTCTTATTAGAGGTTTGAGGTTTTCGCTAGTCAGTGAGTGACCAACCAAAGAACATTTGTTGCAGAAATGGAGAAGAATTGATTTTTAAACTTTTTTTATTATTGTTTTATTTTAATTCAGCTTTAATACAAGTACAGAGGCATTGTTTGAGAAATTACAGTTAAAAGGACATGTTAAATTGAAAATGTGTTTATTGTGTTTATTGGTGTTTAAGGTCACATACTTATGCACAATGGCTAATCGTGACCGTGACAGTTTTACGGGTGGAGGAAGCCAGAGTACCCGGAGAGAACCACCGAGCAACGACGAGCAGCTGTCAGCTCCCCAACATCGTAACTCTGAACTCTGCACCGCAGCACAGGCAGAGTTAGATTGGTTGAAGACATGCGCACCATCGACGTGCAGTACGCCTCAGTACACAGCGTCATCGTGCCCCCAGGTAGGCAATCGGGGTGGAGTGTCTTGCCCAAGGACACAACGCGGTTGCCGCATGTGGGATTCGAACCGAGGACCTCTCGGCTTGCAGCCTGCACCTCTACCAACTGAGCCACCGCGCCCCCTAAATTGAAAATGTTTTGGAGATTATGATGTCAAGGGACTCGTCCATCCAAAATAGCAATTTTTACCTTATACAAAGTGTTTTCCTCTTCCTATCAATATTTTCAAATGAGTTATTTTTATAAAAATTAACAGTTATTCCTTGAAAAGTCTGTTTTTGTGTCTGTCAGGTTTTTTTTGTTTTTATAGAAAATAATTTCAGTCACAGTTTAAGTAAAAATAAGCTTACCAGGGTGTTGTAGTTTGCTTAATCCTCTTAGTTTATGTCCATTATTTGTTCAAGTGTGACAAAATCAAAGTTTTGTTGTTTTTAACAATAATCTTAATATTTTCAAAGGTATCTTGGTAAAAATTTCTCAGACTTGAAGTGTTATACAACTGAATAACAATGTAATTGAAAGCCAATTAATATAGTTTTCAGGCAATCTACAGCGAAAGATATTTGTCATACTTGTGTATGATTTCAGATATTAAGGTTTCAGGGGACAATTGTCCTGATACGTTTACTGTTGGGCAAATGCCCTGGTTAAATTTTTGAACTACTGATTTATGTACACATTGCATTGATTGTAATTGATTTTAATACTCTGAAATTGCAAAAATTGATTTTTCCAGTCTCTCAAAACAGGTGAAAAACTGAGTTTTTTCCACAGTCTTGCGGTCTCTCAAGACAAGTGGTCTCTCATGACAGGTGGTCTCTCATAACAGGTCCATTATAGAGTGAAACCAATCGGTGAATGGCCACAGTGGTCTCTCAAGACAGGTTTTACTGTATTGCACTAAGTTAAAATTTGGGCTCCAAATCCCCCTAGAGATGTTTCATACCAAATATCAAAATAATCTGACTGGTGAATCTGAAGAAGATTATTTAAAGATTATTCCTCATATTACACCAAGTTAATATTCAGGCTCCCAAAGGAAGCCCAAATATTAACCCAGGGACTTGATTTGAACAAATTCAACTCTTACACCTCTCGAGTTGTCTCATACCAAATATGAAAGGATTCTCACTAGTGGATCAGAAAAAGAAGATTTTTTTAAGAAATTAGAAAGGGTATACCCCAGGGATGGTTTGTGAAATATGTGTTTCAATTTGGCTGAATGGCTGTGAAGAAGAAGTAGTCAAGTTTGCAAAAGTTAACGAACGACGACCGACGGCCAGCATCTGACGGACGACAGATGACGGATGACAAGTGATGGCAAAAGCACACACTGACTTGCAGTCAGGTGAGCTAAAAATCATGCGTTAACCCTTTACCCAACGTAACGTCCAAAACCGGCCAGCGCTATCCTCAAAAATCACCAATTAATTTTCAATATATTTTCACTTTTTGTCTCAAAAACATAGGTTATGACCTCTCGTTGGAACGAGCTCGTCAAGCTCGTTCCAACGAGGGGTCATAACCTATGTTTTTGAGACAAAAATTGAAAAAAATTAGTTATTCAAGAATTTTTTTTGCAAGTGTCGTCTGCTTTTCATGTTAGGTAAAGGGTTAACTCGTTTTGGGCGGGTTAAACAGCGATACACTTCAAAAGCTTAAAAAGCTTAAAAATTCATGTTTTCCATGGGGACGCTTTTCATCTCAACTTCTTGTTATAGCTACTCTTCAAGAATGGCTTTAGGTATTGAATCCAGACTTTTTGCATTATGTGCACCTTATGTCTAGTAAATACAGCCCAAAAATGGTAGGGGTATGTCTTCTGGTTTGGGATTGGGAGATAGTGAGGGCAAAAACTTTGGAAATGCTTTTCATCTGAACTTCTTGTTACCCAGAGTTCTAGCATTATGTTTGCCTATGTGTGAGTTATATAATGTGCAAAAATTGTTGGAGGCCAGACTTTAGGTTCAGGAGATCAGTAAGAGCCAAAAGTGATGTGATGTACCAAAAAGGCAAAAAAATAGAATGGTATCCTATTTCACTGAAATTCTGGTATCTGACACACTGCAAAAAATAAGAGACACATATTTCTTCTTCTGTCGATCTTACCCTGTTACTGCAAATTAGAATGTCTGGAATATTGGAGAGAGACCTCTGTGATGAGGGCACACTTGTGACACATCCGGTTGCAAATCTATGGGTGATTGAGGAAGGAAATATCAGTTAGATTTACAGAGGTATGCTGTATGTAATTCCCGGCTCTATCTGCAGGAAACACAGTGTGCCATGACATCAACAACTTGGACAAGTTATCACTTCTGAAGGTACAATCTCCTACATTCAAATCTTGCTTCATTGCAAATATAACACTATTTAGTAGACATACATCCGACACGGGTATCTGAACAATTTTAATGTCAAATTAGCCAAATTACAGCTTTTTCGCCATTAAACCATGGGCGATTTCTGTTAACTTTGACTTTCTGGCAATTATCTACATGTTAAAGGTTATGTTGGGACCCATTGGCAACAGTCTTGAAGATGCAAGTTTCATTTAGCCCCATCTCTCCACCGTAACAGTGAATTAAAAGTCTTAAATGGCACTATCTCAGACAGGGGGCAGTTATAGCACATTCCCACGCCGTTTCACACCAGCTGGAAAAAGACCAAATTAAAAAAATTACCTCCTCTCATCAAAATGCAAAATCTCAATTCTCGGCGGATTTCCATGAAATTTTCACTCATTGTTTATGAACAGTTGCTGTATCATTTTGCATAAAAATTGACACAAATTTTGCATTTTGCCATGTGGAATGCCATGAAAAGCGAGTATGCGCATGCGTGTGGGGTTCCCATGGGGCACATGCTCAGTTTCTGAACTTTCAAATAATATGACCGAGTTCAGCAGAGCTTCAAGAACAAACACTGAAAATATGCTGCTCCACAAACTTTCACCACAATCTACTATACATGAAAAGCACTGTATTCCAAGTGTTGGATACATGCAGGTTGTTATTATTAAGTATACATGTAGCATTGGATGGCTTCTAGATATTGCTCTGCAATTTCAAATTCATCTAGTTATCATACTTTCATGAAAAACATGGAAGTATCCTTGACACTGCTGGGCAATTTCAAAATTCTAGTTTTTATGTATAATTTGTGAATATTTAATTCAAATTTATGTAATATCAGAGTATGGAATTTCAAAGTAAACAAATTTCCCTTACTAACATAGCACCGTAACATGTCTGGACTCAAGGTGATTATCATGAATTAGGTAACGTCACAAATATTATTTTATCCAAGTTAAAATGTTATTTTACTTTACGACATTGTGTGCAGTGCTTGCATCATGACCAGCATAACAGGCATTAAAGCTGAAAAAAGGTATAGAATATCAAAGTCCCATTTTATATTGTATCATGGATTATTCTTATTAAATTTTCAAGCTTTAACAAATCCAGCAAATTAAGATAATGTTGCAACAAGGCTGTTACACAATGGACTTAATGGAAGCATCATGTGTGATTAGGTAACGCCATAATTAAAAGGTTGTTTTTTAATTTACTGCACCGTGTGCAACCTTCGCATCATGACCAGTGTCTAAATTTTCTAAAACAAACCATGGCATTGAATGTGTCAGGATTCTCAGATTGACAATGCTTAAACCTCAAACCATCAACAATTACAATTTCATTCCACCAAGCCAGTATGAGTCAATTTTCAACACAACCAGTTCTAGTCCGATGAACACTGCAATGTATATTTGTTGTGATATCACTTTTTCAAATATTATGTTGTAAAGGGAAAGGGTTGTTTCCTTTTTTCGGTTCCCCAAAGATATTTATAGGTAAGCTGATGCATTTTACAAATTGGAGTATCGATCTATGTAAGTGAATTGTTGATTTTATACATTTTTCACCCATCATGAATATAACTGGCAAGTTGTCACATTGTCATTGAATTTGCAGAATGACCTTCAAATTTGTTGCATTAGAGTTTGATTTTTCTTCCTGTTCAAATGAAATTAAAATTAATTTCAAGTCAAAATATGTGTTTTTCATTTTAAAACAATTTAGTGGCCTAAAATTACGAAGTGTGTCTAGGAACAGGGAGAAAGAGAAATGCAGAAATGGCTGTTGGCAGCATTGGTGTTGTAATACAGTAGAATCCTCTTAATTGAATATCCACTTTGCCAGTGAAAATTATTCAATTAACAGGAGTATACAATTAACAGGGATTTGGTCAGTTTCCTGTGTTCTGGAGGTAAACTGAGCATTTATTCTATTATATCTTGTTTGACAAGATATAATAGAATAAATGCCTGTATTGGATGTAGTGAGGCCAAAAAGGTTGATAAATAAGGGGAATTTGTTGCATGTCACAGTAATTTTTTCGACATATTACAAAAATTTATATACAATTAACATGAGTTTACTCTACAACCCATATGCAATTAACAGATCAAATTTGTACTGAAGGTATGGTAAATAGTTTTGTGTTTGAAAATTATATTCAATTAACAGGGATATACAATTAAGAGATATCAAATTCAGTCCTGGGAATCGGCGACGGCATTCGGCAATGCCGTCGCAAATGCTGCCGTGAATCAGATTTACGACGGCAACGAACTACCGTTGTGAATTATTAGTCTCCAGAACTCGAGCGGGGCGTGCGCACGATTTTATCCTCACAATTTCTCTGTGACCTTTGCAGTCCGTAGTCGTCAAATAATGCACGTGAAAAGGCATGTGACGATTTTCATTGCACTATCACAGATTACAAATCCGAGAACCTGTTCAAAAACAAAGTAGAAATCGAAGATTTTTTCAATGAAACAAAGCCAGAAACCCGGGACAAGTGGCAATAAATATGAATAAAAACGATTACATCCCCTGATATCCACACAACACATGCAGGACGTTGTAGCTGGAGACTTGACCGAAATGAAAATAAACGACTCCATGGCCTGATTTATCCTAGCGAAATGTACTTGCGCTGAACTCAGTAGCGAAGGAAGGGGTTATACTTTAGTGACTTGTGTAATGATATAGGGTTGACTCGCACAAGGTGTCTGTGTTGTGGATGTGGTTGGGGATCGTGTGCACAAGGGCGCTAGAGAGAGAGAGACTAACATTACGTATGCCTCCCCCCCCCCCCCCCACTCGCCGAACCTCCCCCACCCCAGTAAATATGTTTTTTCTTGTTATGACTTGCACTTACAGACCTTAAAGGGCATTCATTTCTATCTCAAATTCTCTTTTCTGCATGTATCTGTCCGTCGAAAATTATTTTGGACAAGTGATCGAATCAGAATGGGTATTTAACAGAACTCCGGCTAACAATGGGGGGGGGGGGGGGGGGGGGGGGGGGCGACCAGGCACGTAGCTAGGATCCAAATTGGGGGGGGGGGGGGGGCCAAGGAGAATTATGGTAGGGCGAGCCTAGGACGAGATGCCGAAAGCCCGAGTGTGGGGGAAGGCACAGGAGGGGGTCACCCCTCCCATAGGTGGGGGCCTCCCCCAGGAAAATTTTGGATTTTAGCATGTCTCAGACGCGATTCCCTGGCTCCTGCGGTATATTTTGACTCACATTTCCGAAGGAATATGACCCCATTCCCAATGGCAAAATATGTCATTTCTCTAACAAGCCCTGAAAATCTTGCATAAAGAATATTTTTTTTGGTGGGGGGGGGGGGGGGGGGGGGGGGGGGGGGGGGGGGGGAGGCAAGACTGAGTTTTTTTTTGGGGGGGGGGGGGGGGGCAGTTGCCCCCCCACCCCGTTCACCCCCATAGCTACGTGCCTGGGCGCTACGGGAGCGCCCCCTCCGGATCCGCCCGTGGTATCATCTGGCTACTATGGGGTATATTTTGGGATGTATTTGGAAGATCGTTGCGTCTGCTGGGTGCAACTCGCTGTGTTGTCACAGCATTCGCGGGTACTGTATGTCATGCACGTGCAGCGTTCTTTTCAATTTTCAATTTCAATGCGAGGCCCTGGATGCGTTTCTACCCAAAAGTATAAACAAGCCTTTACCAACATTCAGGATGGTTAAACAAAAAACAGTTGATAATTGGGGAATAAGTGAATTAGTGGGATATGAGACGAACAGTGATGGAGATATCACACTCATTTTCTGTAAACTGTGTCGGGAGTTTTATACTCAATCCAAAAGTCTGAACTCGAATATTGTGAAGGTCAGGTGGATAAATTTGTTAGCGGTACGACCGTTGTGAAAAAGGCGAACTTTATTGACCATATTACAAAAAGCAATACTCATAAGACCGCTTCTCTCCGTAAGTCGGAAGAGGCACAAACTGCTTTAAAAATGTCTATGCCATTTGAAGGAAACTCTGTGATTGACGTGAATAATTCCTCTTCAAGTTCAAGTGTCCAAACAACATTGAAGCCACACTTTAGGCTAATTACACAACAACAAAGGTCGAAACTAGTCCTAAAATTTCAACTGGCCCATTTTGAAGCTAAAAATGGTTCTTTTCGCCAGTATCAGCAGTTCGCAGACTTTGAAAAAAATATACGTAAGGTGGATATCGGAAGTGCCTACACGGACAGAAAATCGTGTGCAGAAATCATCAAATACATAAGTTTGGCAAATAAGGAAAGGAATATCACCGAGCCGCTGAATAATAATAAAGTCCATTATTATAGCGTGATGTGCGACGGTTCATCCAGCGCAAAAGCAGCTGATGAAAAAGAACTATACTTAGTTAAAATCTGCAAGGACGGAATGCCGTCTTTCTGTGTAGCAGGATTAGAAGAGCCGAGTGAAGCTAATGCGGAAGGGTTAAAAAGTTCTATGGAAGAAGCATTGAAGAAATGTAACTTTGCGTTTGAACGAAAAGAGAAGGAAATCGGCATCTGCAGTGATGGGGCAGCTGTGAATCAGAAGTTGTATAGAATGATTAAAGACGACATAGGATCCCATTATGTACTTGTTTTATGCCCCGCCCATAAATTTGAACTTTCTTTAAAAGACGCATTTAAGGGTTCCCAACTCAACAGTGTTTCCGACGACAATTATCTCGCGGTATACAAACTTTTCAGAAGAGCTAATTTGAAATGGAGATTATTCAAAAGGCAGGGGATATTTATGGGACTGCAGGTTTTTCGATATAAACGCCCCGCGGGGACTCGGTGGGTAGAACACCAAGAAGCAGCGTTGAAGTCCCATATCAACAATCTTCCCATATTGGTAGGGTTCCTTAATAATCAGATAAAAGAGCCCCATAATGCTACAATGAAAAAGGCAGTTCCTGTCATGAGGGGTATCCTTAAAAATGTCAGTAACACTGAACACATACTGTACACATGCGTCAAGAGTGATATTCTGAATGTGTTAGCACCAATGAGTAAAATTTTACAAGATAATTCCATACTCACACCAGCATTGTTTACCGTGATTAATTCCACTCTAGCAAACATAAAAAACATGCACAGAATACTCTGTGGCGAAGGTATTGAGGCCTTTAAGCAAGAGAACCTTTTCCCAGACACAAACTCAGTTATGAGAGAAACTAAAAAAGACCCTCAATTGATAACACCCGAACTGAGTACTCGATCGACAAATGATCATTTTCAAACCGAGCGTCAGACTTTCCATGGTTACTTGTTAAATGGCCCATGTGTAACAGACTCATTAGCCCACATTTTAAAAGACTTCATTGGCATTCTCGAGCGCCTGGTCGATTCGATCGAAAAAAGATACAAATCATTAACAAGTGACCAGCTGTTCAAATCTATGAGCGTTTTCCTAAACACAACTGGCTTTCAGTCTGCTAACGTTGATGATTTGTACCCTTCAGTCGAAACTATTGCGAATCATTTCCGCACGCCACTCATAGCAAATGGTTGTGACCTGTTAAAACTCAAGTCGAATAGACCACATCAAGAGTTTTTACCCAAAATCAAACCCCCAAAAAGTATGGCCACAGTTATTTTCAATCGGGCAGGGAATTCAGATTTTAAACATCCTACACATTGCTGAACTTGCGATTGCAATACCCCTATCAAATGCAGAAAGTGAGAGGATATATTCGTATTTGTGGAAACATTTTACCAAACGAAAAATGTCCCTACACAACGACACTCTTGAACACTTACTTCAGCTGCGCAGAGACCACGACTTTACGGCTGAAAGCTACGAGCGCGCAATAGACCTTTTCCTCAGCGTCTATCCTGACGGAACGGTCCGGAAACGCGCTCGTCGTACTGATGGGCATGCTTATCCGAAAAAACGAAAAACACAAAAAACTAACGCCACCAATTCTTTAAATGACATTACAGCCATGTTAAACGATGCCGCTGAATCTATTGATACTTGTGAAGCCGAAGGTGCTTGTGAGTCCCCGGAAAAACCAACATCTCCAAGCGACATTGATATCAAGGAAATAAGTTCAGATAATTCCTGGTCTGATTCCACAGAGTCTGAAGATTAAACTGAATTTTTACGTATTGAGAAATGAAATTGTTTCGCTTGTTAAACTTTCTGTCAACAACATTATTTTCAACCTAAAATTCTAAAGATTCCAACCGACTATAATCTGCTCGGTTGCAATAAATCGGCAATTACGTGTCATTACAGCCCAATCATCGGCGAGGTCTATGTACAGTCCTGCTTACCTAGACCTAACCGATAATTGAGTTGAAGTGGCGCGTAGTCTTTTGATGCCACTGTTTAGATCCCAAAAGGCTCCACTCAAATACATGTTATGTACACCCCATTATAGCCTCTCCACATTTTTGTCGTGCTAGCTCAACAAAAATGTGGAGAGGCTATAATGGGGTGTCCACATGGGCATACGAGCCAGGGGTGTGGGGGGGGGGGGGGGGGCAGGTGTGTGGGGGGGGGGTGCCCCCCCCCCCAAATTCGGGCAAAGTTAAATACTTGACTACATACAAGGGAGGTACTAAATATTGAAGTATGGGGCGGGGGGGAGGGGGGTTAACACAACACAGCAAAGGGTTAACTCTTGGCATTTTTTTAGGCCTGTCGGAAAATTTGAAGCTTGGCCCCTCCACCAGCAAAAAATATCTACGCCACTGCCCACTGGCTATACTAGAAGAGATACGGCCATATCTCACCCTCTACCCTAGTTCGCCATTGTGTGTTTGGGGATTCGCTTGACGTACCCGCTGTGACACACGGCAGTATCCCAAATTGGGATACTGCCCCGTGTCACAGCGGGTACATCACGCGATACATTCCACGAAGTATGATACTCCTGAGTCCCGAGACAGGCTGAGTGACGGAGTCCTCACGAGAAATAAACTTTTTTCATCTGGATGTTAACTGTAAGGGGAGATTATTTGTTTCTTGCCATTTCTCCTCCATTTTCAGAAAATTAATTTTGCAGTTTTCATCAAACTTTTCACTCTTATTTTTTTTTTACAACGAACTGATAAAGTTGGTATAAACCATAACGAATTATATATAATATGTCACCTAAATTGAATATATACGAGGGATTAAAATTTTTATTGAACACATATTTAATTTTAGTTATTCTAATTTTTAAATTTGTGCGTAACCATGACAGTATCGAAATTTATTTGTTACTGAATTCGTTGAACGAAAAAGCTGAATCGTTCTGAAAAGTTCAAGTTGCATTGCCAGTATTGCACCTGGCTCTGGCAATGGGTTTGTTTGGGGTTCAAACATTATCACGTCCCCCTCAAAACACAAGAAATTAAGAGGAGATTGGTGATTTCAATATGATTGAAATAAATTAGGCCCATGTCAAAAACAGGGCTTGCAGTTATCCACCGACATACTGGATTCGGCCCTGTTTTTACAGTTCTGGTAAAACAACATTTGGTAGGAACGAAAATTTACGAAATAAATATTGAACACACACCCTCCCCTACACTTTTTACAGCAATTATAAGTACAGAGACAGGAATTATACCAAAGCCGAGTCGATAAGCACTCACATCGCTCCAGATGATAGAAGTACACATGTGCTACGAGTCACGTACATAGGCGTACGAGGTTGGGAGGGGGGGGGGGGGCTAACCCCCGAATTTGGGTAACATTTTCTCATTCGGGCAATTGAAATCTAAAAAAATCTGTTAAAATTCAGGCAAATTTTATGTCCACCCCCCGCGAACGACCGACAGACAGACATTGCCACATATAGAGCTGCTCGTCGCAGCTAAAACACACAAATATCATGCATATGTTAATGAAAAAAAAAAAATTGTAATCTGATGTCATAGTTTTTATTTCTTTCCTTATTTCAGGTGCAAGAAATGGATGCAAAACAAAAGGTAATTAAATTTATTGGGAATATCAACTGGTAAATTGCATGAAAATTATAGAATTTGCTCAGACCATTTTTAATCCTGTTTGTTCATGAACTCCAGACTAAAGAAGTGCAATGATGCTCTCCGAATGCCAAGGGTGGCTATACCCCCCCCCCCCCCCCACCCCCACCCCTGCCAAGCATGAGTTCAGGTCATTTGTCTTTATTGATAGTAAACTAAAAAATATCTTATCTAATCTCCATTAAATCATACAGCCGGCCACCAAATGCCCCCGCTTTATGAAAAACTATACTACTCAAAGTTTGCTAAGCACCAAAGTTTTGACACATCATTGTGAAATTTGCTTGTGACATATTTGCAATTTTGTGGGTGGATATGTTTGAGGAATGTATTGAGATTGTCCCCAGTGTCTACATGTACATGACATGTGTAGGGCATTCAATCTTCATTTCAACACAAACCCTTGTAATTTAATAATTGAATATGGCAAATGCAAATGTAAGAAGACATTTGTCTGAAGCAGAAATGTGGCAGGCTGTAGGGATGGTGGAGCAAGGGGTTACCCACCATCGGGCTGGTGAAGCTCTTGGTGTGCACCATATGGTGATCACCAGAGCCTGGGCAAGATTTCAGCAGTATGGCACACCAGTAAGACGGCATGGTGGTGGCAAGAGACAGGGCAACATCTGCAGCTGAAGACCATTTTTTGATCATTCAGGCCCGTAGGAACCGCTTTGCCACAGCAGTCCAGCTTCGCAGTGACCTTCATAATGCATCAAGGGGTAAATGTTTTGACACAGACTATCCGGGCAATGGTGAACGGTGGTCTCCGATCGAGAAGACCATGTATTTGTATTCCGCTGTCCCAGAACCACCGCCAGGCACGATATGAATGGGCCATGGATCACGTTGGATGGACCAGAGAAGATTGGCAACCTGTCCTTTTTACAGATGAGTCAAGGTACTGCCTAGACTAAACAGATAGGCAGTCTAGGGTATGGAGAAGACCAGGAGAGCGATTCCATGCAGCCTACATTGCTGAGCATGACCGCTATGGTGGAGGGTCAGTTATGGTCTGGGGTGGCATAAGCAGGGATGGATGTACAGAGCTCTGTGTCCTTGAATGTGGTACATTGACTGCACAGTGGTATATTGATGAGATCTTGGATGTCCATGTCAGATTGTATGCAGGTGCAGAGGGTGATAGATTCATTCTGATGGATGATAATGCCCGTCCTCATGTTGCCCATGCTGTCGGGGATTGAGCGTATGGACTGGCCAGCAAGATCCCCTGACCTCAATCCAATCGAACATGTCTGGAATGAGTTGCAGCTTGCAATTTCAGCCCGTCCAGTCCAGCCAAGAAGTTTCCAGGAGCTTGATGCCATGCTGGTCCAAGAATGGAACAACATCCCACAAAGGACCACCAGGAACCTGATTTGGAGCATGAGAGTTGTCAAGCTGTAATTAACAGTAATGGGTCTCATACTCGATATTGAAGTCATACCAGTTCACTCCATCAACTTTTTGGCAAATTGAAAAATTTCCTCTTTTACCAATAATATCCATTTTCCATGGTTATCGTATTCAAAAGCTAAAAAATAATGTCAAACACAAATAAAATCTTAATTTCTGTACTTAAATCATTAAAGATATATACACTTTTCATTACAATATTTCATTTAATTATATTTTTTAACTAAAATGTAAAACAGGTAGTTGGATATACTTGGTGCTTAGCAAACTTTGAGTAGTATATATTTTAGTGGTTGATAAAGTCCAAAAAAAGGGGCCATAATCAGATAACAAGAGGCCAGATATAAAAAGAACCGGATATAAAAAGAGTCCAAGAATGAATCTACATTAAGCAATCAATCTTCATAGGATACACTGTCAATCCTTGAGCCTCTCAGGAGTGACTAAAATAGTCCAAGCATCTTTTCTTCAGTTGATCATAACGTAAAAATTGGAGCTTTTCACCTTGTCATCTTATCAGTGATGATGCCGCAAGGGCAGCATCACATCTGATTAACTCCAGATTAGCCACTGTTAGGGCTGAGTTATACGTGGTATACATAATTGCCCTGGAAAGAACTCTAAGAGAGGTACGAACATCCTCAAATTCCTTTCCCTTGAGACGTTGCGCCATAGCTCTTATAAAGTGATCTGTGTAAGACATAACGTCCAAATTCGCTCTATTTGAAGAAATTGCCATGACAATTGCGTCTGAGCGAATAGTGAATGATACAGGTAAGGATACCTCCAGATTCCCGGCCTGCTCATCCAAACGCAGAAGAACTCTCTGAACATCTTCCTCGACCGTTTTTAAATGAACGTGGTCCAAAAAGACAGTATGTATACGGAAGATGAAATAAGAAACCACCTTCTTCCTCGCACTCAAGAGGATAAATACGGCGGTGTCTATATAGCCAAAGGCCTACGACACCTGCATAAACTGAACTGGAAAAGAAAGGCCTTTGTCCGGATAAAGTTTGCGCCTAACGATGCCAGCAGTTTCTCTTGTCGTCGCAGCATTCTGATTCGGCGGAACAAAATCAGGGTAGTATTGATGGATGACAGCCATGGCAACCATGTACTGTTCCGAAAGGGAAGGGTAATCCTCTTATCCCTTTCACCATCGGAGAGAATCAGTTGCGAATCTCGGACCACTGCATCTGCACAAACAGATGACTGGATCGACCCAGCACCATCCGACAGCTTAGATTCTGAATCTGAGGGAGGCTGCGTCTGTACTTGCTGGGATGCTGCGATTAGCTGCGCAATCTGCGACAGCAAGTCTGTCATCGAGGCCTGAGGAGCAGCGGATTTCCATTCCTTAGCCGCATGCTGCTCCTGGGATGCCGACGGTGTGTCGGAAACGGATCCTTTCTCCAAACGTCCTTTTGATCAAGGCCTCGTCTCCCTAGCTACCGGATGGTCCGACTTCACGGGTGAAGAGTGGTTCCTTCTTCGTGCAGCAGGCTGGATATCCGAAGTCAGGTAGCTAGGATGCGGTCGGTGTGCTTAAATAACATAGCGGAGGAAGCCGTGACTGAAGCTAACCCCGGCTGCAGACTAGACGGAGTGTCCCAAATGGTGGGCAGACATATGCTCCATCTTGTGCAAGTTTCCAACCAGAAAACTTTATTTCGGCCTTGAGAAACGTAGCAGAGTAAGCCTTGACTGAAACCGACCCCAGCTGCAGACTAAACAGAGCGTCCGGAGTGGAAGGCGGACATATGCTCCGGCTTGTGCAAGTTTCTCAAAACAACATCTGACCCCAGACGTTGCTAGATAAAAGAGAGGGGGGCCTCTCCCACTCACAGTCTATCAGACCTCGCCGAGTACAAGAACTTGCAGACTTCCTCCCTATTTCTGTCCTTGCTGGGTGAGCTATTTATATTATAGTGCTCGCTCTACCCAATCCACCTCTAAGACTGCAATGGACTTACCCGGCATCACGGCACCCACAGATGGAGTACCACTTCATCAGTCGAACTAGCTGCTTGCAAGAGATTAAAACCTTTAATCAAAGGCCCTAACTCTTGCAATAATGAGCACTGCAGCTAGCTCTATATGCTCCACAGAGCATGACGACGGTTGCACACTTGGATGGGTGTCAGAATATCATCACCATGTTCATGTTCCTCTGAAATAGAAACTGACTGAATGAATTAAAATGCGGTAAGAGGCTCTGATCCTCAGAACCTCACCGTCAACAACGTACCGTGACACCCGACTTCAACATCAGTCATCCCAGTGCAACACAAGAATGACATGAGTCCACAGGAGTTTATCAACTAAAGTCAATATCAGTCCTCCAAACTCCACAATAATATATATATATATATACCTGAGATACATGAATAATAGCAATCATAATTAAATTCAAAATATTTTTTGTAAACAAAAAATTTTTTTGAAAAACACCCAAAGGGAACTTGAAGAGCCCAAGGGCATCCCGATAGAGCCTAAGTGTTGACAAAATCCAAAATTTTTTGAGCTACACTACTGGAATAATAATCCATGTATCCAACAGTATATTACAGTAACAGAATATAAAAAAAATACCTATACATGAGGACCTTGATAATGTAAACAATGTCAATGTAAACAAGACATCAGGCACACAAAAAGGCCCAAAATCAGAACCAACTGAAATGCTATCAAATGCAAAGCTAGATCATCATACGAAGAAACAAGAGATTCACTCGGAAGTGACTATGCCCTCAACGTGGCAATGACCTTGATCTGTGACCTTGACCTCCATCAAACAAAAAAATTTGTAAAATTTATACTTTGGTTCATTTCGACGATTTTCAGTGTGACCTTGAAATGTGACCTTGATCTTGACCTTACTGTGGTGTGTGACACATCCACCCATTGTCCTTCATAATTGAGCGAAGTTACATGATTGTAGCCTGAATAGTTTTGGAGTTATGCTTGAGACACATTTTGTGACCCTAAACATATGAAGGTCAACTGCGACCTTCACCTTGCAGATGCGCCGCAAACTATTATACGCGACACACCTTCTGACTGTCCTTAACATTTGTATAAAGTTTAACAATTGTACTTGATTTGTTTCTGAGTTACGGCTGAGACACGCAATATTGACCGATTTTTAGTGTGACCTTGAAATGTGACCTTGACCTTGAAGGTACGAACCCGGCTATGGTGTGTGACACATCCTCTCATGGTCCTTTATAATTGTGTGAAGTTTAATGACTGTGGCCCTAACAGTTTTCGAGTTATTGGCTCGGACACACAGACAAACAGACCGACACACGCACACTTCAATCACTATATGCCACCCGACTTAAGTCGGGGGGCATAAAAACGATACATCGGATAGAAGATGCAAGACTAAACGGCCTAACACCCCTAGGGTGAGGACGTAACAGAATAATATTCTGTAATAAATGTTAAACTCCCAAGAAATTTAATAAAAAATTTCAATAAAAAATAGCCAAAAAGCTTAAGAGTTTAACAGGAAGGGTTCATGGAAGGATAGGGAAGGATTACTTAACAAACAGTGGAATAATCATTATCAAAAATGATGACGTCAGGCATATGTCCTGAAACTGGGAAACATAAAATAATTTTATAAATATTATAAAGTTACAGCCCTGAACGTCCAAAACCACCGTTGAACACTTCCTTCATCCAATAACAGCCTTGTATCCACCAATTCTTGCATTGATTTGTGTCTGGCATCCTCAAAAAAAAAGATTTTAAAGCACAGATGTCATTTCATTGTTGATGACTTTTAGGGCCAAACAATGATGTTGGCACCAATTCCGGTCACTTCCTGACGTCTGCGCATGTGCGGAGAGAAAATGAATGGAGGGCCAGATAGGACTTTTAATTTTCGGTTTTGCAAGCAAATTTTGGGGATTGGGGGGGTTCAAAATTTGTGTTTGGCCCTTAATAACTTTGAGTTAAGCACCAGCTAGTCTGGGCCATTGGTTTACAGTGTAAAAATATGAGTAAGTGGCATTGGGCTTCTGCAGTCAATATTTGATGTACTTATTAAACAAGAGGGGTGTGTCCATCCCCATTAGCTCACCAACGCATGGCATGCAATAAATCTAGGCTTATTACAAATCTGCAAAAAATGTTCGGTCATGTACATGCATAGCAAAACAGGTCAGAAATTTTCTAAGTCCACAGTAACGAAAAAGTCCACCATTGCATTAAAAAAGTCCAAAATCTCCAAAAAATGTCCAGCCAAGGCTTACAGTCATCTTATATTGATGCATTTAACATATATACAAAATATAAAAGCCACAGCATACTGGTGGTAGCCTCCACTCATGTACAGCAAAACAGGTCAGAAATTTTTAAGTCCACACTTACAAAAAAGTCTAACATTGCATTAAAAAAAGTCCAAAATCTCCGAAAAATGTCCGTCCAAGGGTTAATGTCATCTTATATTGATGCATTTAACACATATATGAAAAATATGAAAGCACAGCATACCGGTGGTAGCCCCCACTCATGTACTCATGTCAGAAAATTTCGAAATCCACACTTTGTGGACAAAAATGTCTAACATTGCATTAACAAGTCCAAAATCTCTGAAAAATGTCCGTCCAGGGGTTAATGTCATCTTATATTGATGCATTTAACACATATATGAAATATAAAAGCCACAGCATACCGGTGGTAGCCTCCACTCATGTGTAGCAAAACAGATCAGAAATTCACACTGACAAAAAGTCTAACATTGCAAAAACACCAAAAATCAATAAAATATCACTGGGTAAGGGTCTGTGGGTAATTGTAAGCCATAGAAACACAGTATGAGATGCATAGCAACAGGGCTGAAAGTCGAAGTGGACTAGTACAATAACTTTAACACATGTGTTGATGCCAACGTGCCTAGGGTCATGACATATGCTCACACAACTTTGTTGGTGAGCTAAAAACTCCAAATGCTACCCAAGGAAGATAGAGCATGTGTAATTTCTTTTGATGAGATGTTCATTTATTTATTTATTTCTTAGGGGTTTAACAACACTTTCAAAGACCAGAGTAACCTCGTGTCAGACATTTTTGTAGGTGGAGGAAGCTGGAGTACCGAGAGAAAACCACCAAGCAATGGCAAGCAACTGTCAGTCTCCCGAACTGCACACAAGTAGGGTTAGCATTGGTTGAAGAAAAGTGCACCATCAACGTGCTAGTACACCTAAGCACACAATGCCACCGTTCCCCCCACATGGGGAATTGCCAGGGTTAGCATTGATTGAAAGCAAGTGCACCATCGACATGCAGTACGCCTTAGAACACAATGCCACCATGCCACCATGTGGGCAATTGGGATCAAATGTCTTGCCCAAGGACAGAACGTGGTTGCCTCTCAGTTTGCTTCCTGCATCTCTGCATACTAAGCCACCGTGGTCCCTGCATTCCCCACACTTCTTTTTAGGGGTGTTCTATTCTTAATTGTTGACAGATGACTGAAGTGACAAGTGGTGTACCTGGTATACATTATGCATGAGTACTGCAAATTTTCTTTTGCTGACAATCGAAAATGGGTGATAAATGAATAAGGAGAAAGACACTAAACAATGATAAATTTTAATAAAATATCACTCACTATGTTGCATTTATATCAAAAATAGTATTTTAAAACAAAGAGGATCCCAACATTTATTGTTTTTTCCTGGAAATTTGATCATAAAGCGATGATAAAAGTCAAATTATTTTACGGAATTTTCAGAGGGCCTTATCCATTATTGCCTTCTTAAATTGCGGTCTGCTGAGTTGTTGGATTTGTGGGTCAATTTCATTCCAAATTCGTGGGAGAGTATGGAACGGCAGTTCGGATGAAAAACGTGTTCTTGGTTTAAGTGTGTGTATTTTCCCAGACTGTCTGGTGTTCATGCCTGATGGATTCCAACAGATTTTATATGTTTTATCAAAGGACACAGGTAATTTATTATTGCACCAATCATGCATGAACAAAAGGGAATGCAGGATATAGAGGTCGCTGAATTTTAGGATACCACAGCTTTTGAATAGAGGATCAGTGTGTGCTGTAATAGACTTGTTTGTTATAACACGAATGGCTTTCTTCTGCATGTTGAGTCTTATTGCAGAGGGTGAGTGCCCCCAGATTAATATCCCATAGATCAAATGGCTGTGGATAAGTGAGAAGTACAACGATCTTAAGGCTTGCTGGGGGGCGGGGGGGTTGCCCTATTTAATGCAAAAATAGCCCTTCCTATTTTTGAACAAACAGCTGATATGTGCTGTTTAAAACCAGATTCATGTTATTACACCCCCAACTTGACGCATACAGTGCCAAGAACAAGGTGATATCACTGAATGAGACAAATATATCGTTAGTCGGTAGCAACCAAGAGGAGTCATCATTTAAGTTCCTTGGAATCCATATGGACGAAAACCTGAAATTCAGAGGCCTTTAAGGCTAATTTAATTGCAGAACTCCATTCGTTTATCTTAATTAGTTCAGAATTTGCATTTTCTATTAGTGCATCTACATTGTTACCTGACGTATATGCTGTTGTATCATCTGTGAAAGCTATACAGGCTAAGAAGCCTCCTTTTGCCAATACTGATATGTTGATAGTAATTAACTTATTGGCCGATACAGACAGCCAATACTGAAATATTGGATCCTTCTAGAAGAGGGTGAGGAAGTGAAGAAAGAAGTTTGAATTTGAGAGCATTGTGCAGGTTAGCAAAAATGGAGGAAGAAACTTAAAATGGCCAAGTAGAAGTTGGGGTCTCCTGTCCTTCTCACATCAGTTTGTTTTCAGTGAGCTCTGTAATGGGAGCATTCAGTTTGGGGACACCGTGGTTGGGTTAGTAGTACTTAGTAAAGCCTAACTGGGGAGGGGGGGGGGGGGGGGGTGTAAAAAAAATATCGAACTCTAATTTCGTTTGTATCTTTATCTTTCAATTTTTTTTTTTTTAAATTTCATTGTCTCTAAATTTTCTCCAAACACCATCACACCTTTTCCCCTAGAAGCACAATCTTTTAAAAACTCAACTCGATGTCGCCTTAAAACCTTTGAATTCTATAATACAGACAGTCGGACATGCGTCAATCTTTGTAGGTCAGTTTTGTAAGTTAAGGAAGATGCAATGTTCACTAACTTCATAAGCCCAAACTTCAGCAGATGCAAAGTCCAAAATATAATGTTTTGATGTGGTATGTCTTGTGAGCCATACCACATCGAAAAATTATATTGCTGACTTTGGGTCCAAGTTTGGACTAGATTTCACGACTGAGGTACAATAGCTAGGTAGTCAGAACATTCAGTAGCTTCAGCCTTCAGCTGCTATCAATCAAATCTAACACATAATTGTAATAGGCTACCACTTTTACCAGCACCCAATGACATGGTTCCGACTTTGATTACTCCATGAAGTCCATGATACCACATTTTATTTTCATTTTTAGCATACTGGTACCTGTGGCTGGAAATCACATGTGTTTGTTAACTGTTGTTGTTTATAAACATTCTTTAGTCTGTTTGATTCATTGTTCTATAACTTATAGAATTCGATAATTTCTTAATTTCTATTTAATTTTGAATGGGAAACATCCTGAATGGATTTAGCCAAATTTGTGTTACTGACTTACTGTGATGTACATGCCTTCAGAGATACAAATTCATCATACAATTACTATTTATTTGTCATCAGAAGGGTATGTTTAAATTGTTTGTTTACATTGTAATTTGAAATTAAAATTTTTTAGTAAATTTTGTTTCTTAACATACGTACCACAATTGTTTACAATTGGCTGTAACATAAGTGCAAGCCCTACTTCGGAACTAACTCAAGCTTTTAGAAACTTTTCCAAACGAGCTGGAAAAGTACTAGAGTGCAAAAGCACGAAAAAGATCGAAAAAAGGGTCGAGCGAGACCAGCGCTCGAAATTACAGGTACTCTCTCTGCACACCTCTTGCGTTTACCGAGTGCATGCACAACAACCGTGACGTCAATTCCGTATTTCCGTCAACGAGAAGTTTGTGATTGAGCGGGGAGGCATCGATATCAAAGATATCCCCAAGGAGGGTGGGCCTCCGGTAAACAATTGTGGTAGGTATGTTAAGAAACAAAATTTACTAAAAAATTTTAATTTCTTTTCAACCTACTCACAATTGTTTACAATTGGCTGAATAAACAATAGGAGGTGAATCACATAACCAATACCAACAAGAGTAGCAGAAAGAAAAGCAAGGAGGGCAGAGAACAATAGCGAAACCTGTAATGAAGATAGAGAGAAGGCACCTGAAAAGAACAAGGCTAAGCGAAGCACAACCTCGATAAAAACAATTTTAACGAGGGTGCACAACAGCCTGAGCAGCAACGAGAAGGCCTAAAGAATAAAGGTCCTCAGATTGCTGCTGAAGGTGGCGGAGATAAAAGGAGGAGAAGGTAGAAGCATTTCTCCAGTAAGCCGCATTCATAACATCCCGGAGCGAAACAGAATTGGAGAACGCCCAGGATGTAGAAATGGCACGAACCTCATGAGCATTAAACCGGTTCGAAACAAAATCTAACGCAGACAAGCGGGAATAAGCCAGCTTGATTGCAAGACAGATCCACCTGGAAATAGAATGGGAAGAGATAGACTGCCTCTTAGGAATGAGAGACAGAAAAAATCTCTTCCGACCCCTCCTAATGAATTGAGTGCGAGTAATGTAAGTCTTGATCGCACGAACAGGACAAAGAAGAGGTCTACGGCCATCGACAACAGGGAGAGCCCGAATGCAGATGGGAGGAGGTACTTAATCAGGAAGTTGATTCTTAGCCTGAAAAGAGTAATCAGTTGTGAAGGTGACACTGTTAGCCTCATTTCTGAAGAAGGCAGAATCAACAGATAGCGCATGAAGCTCACTGACTCGTCGAGCAGAAGCAAACGCTAGAAGGAAAGCCGTCTTATAGGTGAGAAAACGCATATCGGTCTCAGATAAAGGCTCAAATGGCATCCCCTCCAAACAGTGCAACACCCATGCCAAGTTCCAATTGGGTGTAAGACGCAAAACTCGAGGCCTCTTCAAAGAAAAGTGCCGAATGAGTTTGGAGAGAAAAAGATTACGACCGATGCACCGCTTTCCCACATAAGAGAAAGTATCAGACAGCATAGACCGATAGCCCTTAATCGTAATAGGCTGGAGGCCCTTGGAGTCAAAAAGGGATAACAGAAAATCCGCAATTTGAGCGATTGACGGATCACGGTAATTCACATTGTGATCTGCACACCAGCGGCAGAAAACCTTCCACTTCGCAGCATAAGTCATGCCAGTGGAATGTCGCTGCGATGCAGAAATGCACTCCACTGATCGTCTCGAAAAACCTCTACGTCGGAGACTGGACCTGATAAAAGACAGGCGTGAAGGGACAGGCTCGCTAGGTTGTTGTGATACTTCCTGGGATGACCCTGGGAAAGAAGATCGTGACGTAGAGGTAGACGAATCGGCCGATCTGACAACAGAGGCCACAGCAGATTGATCCACACCCTCTGTGGAGACAGAGGTGCGATCAGAATGATCCTGCAACTGCAAGCACGAATCTTCGCTAATACTTGAGGAAGAATCGGTGCAGGAGGAAAGGCATAGCCGATCCAACCTGTCCAGTCCAGGGACAAAGCGTCTACCGCAAAAGCCCGAGGATCTGGACAAGGGGAGACAAAGGTCTCTACCTGATGATTCCAGCGAGTAGCGAAAAGGTCGACCTGAGGACAGCCTCACTGCTCGCAAATCGCCTAAACACTGAACGATGTAGCATCCATTCGGTGGGAAGGACACTGTCGCATCGGGACAGGGAGTCTGCTAGCACGTTGAGACGCCCAGGAATGTGTCGAATGGACACCCGAACGTTTACATCCCGTGCCAACAGAAGAAGATCCCGAGATAGCCGATACATGGGAATCGAATGTGTGCCTCCTTGATTCCGAATGTAATCCACTACTGTCGAATTATCCGAAAGTAGTAGGACAATATGGTCCGACAGGTGAGGGATCCAAAGCCGAAAACTCAACAGAAGAGCAAGGAGCTCTTTCTGGTTGATATGAAGGCCAACCTGCTCGCTGTCCCACTCGCCGTGAGTGGACAGACCGAGAGGATCCAATGTCGCACCCCAGTTCCAATCGTTGGCATCCGCAGTAAGGATGCGATCGGCCAAAGGAAGATCCCTGTGTCAGCCAGGTAACATCGGCCCAAGGGTGAAGGTGACAAAGCAGGGACTGAGGAATAGGAAGTTCCAGGTCCAGCGGATCTACATTCTGACGCCAATGATCCAACAGAAAGTGTTGGAGAGGTCGGACAAACAAGCGACCGAGCGGAATGAGATCTGTCACCGAACTGCAAAGGCCCAGCATCCGAAGGAAAGTCCTGGCCGAGACCGAGGAAGATTGAAGCAGGTTCCGATTCAAGGCGGAAAGAATCGTCGCCCGAGCATGGGGGACCGACACTACATTGGGAAGAGTGTCAAAATCCATCCCCAAATGACAGAATCGCTGAGAAGGAAGGAGATCCGACTTCTCACGATTGACTCTGAAACCAATCGACACCAGCAGGCAAAGAAACTGCTGGACATCTAACTCCAGAACAGCAGCATCGTGGTGCCGTTGGAGGATGTCGTCCAGGTAGGCTGACGAAGTCACAGCCGACTGAGTACGGTGGAAAGCAAGCACATGTGACATCAGTCGGGTGAAAGCCCAAGGAGCCAGGTTCAAACCGAACGGGAGAGCTCTGAATTGATAAACTTGATCCCGAAACGAGAACCGTAGGTATTTCCATGACGCAGATGAATGGGTACATGGAAGTAGGCATCCTTCAGGTCGATACTGGCAGCAAAGTCGTCCTGATGAACTTAACGTCGAACCGACCGGAAAGTCTCCATACTGAAACGAGGAGCTATTATGTACTCGTTCAGGATACTCAGATCGATGACCGGACGAAATTGGCCGTTTTTCTTCGGCACCAAGAAAGCTCTCGAGTAAAATCCCGGTGAAAGGGTGTTCCTGACCACCTCGATCGCCCCTTTGGAGAGGAGATTGTTGATCTCCTGCACCAGACGGCCCCGATGCAGAGAATCGGAAGGGACCTGAGTCGGGAGGGGCACCCGAGATAAACTGGGGTGCCGATGGAAGGACAGTCGCAGACCGGATTGAATGACGTCGAGGACCCAAGGGTCCGACATTATCTCTGTCCAACGGTCGTAAAACAGCGACAGCCTTCCCCCGACTGGAGGCGAATCGAGGTGAGAACCTTCACTTGCGGCCTCGACGAGGCCCCTGAGAGGAGAAACCACCTCGGGAAGTGACAAGAGTCCTGAGTCTTTCCTGCCTGAGGCTGCCAGCGAGCCTGGCCACGTTGGCGCTTCTTATGTGCAGAAGGAGCAGACGGAGCCGAAGGCGTAGCCGACGTCGCAGACGCAGCAGCACACTTGGCAGGCCTGGAACGACCACCACCCGCATCAGCAGGTTGGTCCAGCTGTCGCAGCAAAAGCTGGTCCTTCGAATGACGAAGAACTTCTCCATGAACAGCTTCCACGGAACCATGGAACAACTGAGGTCCAACCAAAGAGGCAGACCTCAGAACAGCATGTTGCTCAGAAGAAAGGGATGGAGAAGAATCCAACACTGCATCCCGGCCTGCCAGCTCCAAATTAGCCGTGTTACAGGCGTGAGCATGTGTCAAGTTCATAAGACCCTGTGACAAAATGTGAAAAGGTGCCTGAGCGTCATCAAACTCCCCTGGTGGAAAATATTCAGCCAGAGCAGCGACGACATGGTCCGCGAGAGACAACATACCCCGCATCTCTCGGGACAGGCCCACCATAGATTCAACTACCAACATCGGGAGAACTGCCGACTTAGGCTTAGTTAACCCGAGGGAAGAAGAATCCTCATCCACAGTAGTCATCCCTTGGAAGACTGATGGACAGACGGAATCGTAAACACGAAACCGCGATAGAGGCAGAAAGGCTCTAGAAAAGAAGGAACCTTGAGGGCCTTAGAATGCATTTTGGCGTCTAAGCCCTGGAAGGACTCAACAATCTGAGCCGATTGCAGAGGAAGCAAAGCCCCAGAGCTAGAAGGCTCAACAGGGTTACGGCACTCCACAGTGGACCGCGGCCGGACGGTCACAGATGGCTGGTCTAAAGGTTGAACTTCCGGCAATAAGCCGAAGACGAAATCCAAAGCCTGCCGCAAGACTGATGAGGGGGCCCATCACCTTCCAGATAATCGTCATCCTCCATAGCAGAGGAGACGTAGCCCAACTCGGGCTGACCAGCAGAAACCTCCTGGGAAGACTGAGCAATATCCAAGGGGCCAGGCGAGACATCTCGGCGACCGACCAAAGGAAGTTGTGCCTCAGGAGGCACAGGGAGGCAAACTTGAGGGTTGCCAGAAAGCAACCGGGTGAGCGCCAAAACGGCCTGATGCAGGTCACCCTGAGAATCCGTCGCAGCGTGGTAGAAGAACCCAAATCCTCAGAAGAGACTGACATTGATCGGCAGACAGAAGAGGGATACGGTGAGAAGACACCGGAGGATAGTCCCAATTGTGACGCCCAGGGGCCATCACTGACCTCTGCGAAACAGAAGATCCTGCCTGCAAATCCTCGAAAGAGACCGACGGCACACGTGGATCGGTAGCTGGACCTAGGACACGGTGAGAAGACACCGGAGGATTGTCCCAAGAATGACAGGAACCTGTCATTGGCCTCTGCACGCGGCAGCTGGCCCCAACTGCCCATCCTCTGAGACTGACGGCAAGCATCGATCGACACCCAGACTCGGAACACAGTGAGGAATCACCAGAGGAAGGTTCCGAGAGTGACAGCTAACCGGGGCTGTCACTGACCTCTGCCGAACGGCAGGCCCTGGATGCCAATGTCCCAACCCCATCCTGCTAGACGGCACACTAGCAGGGGAAGGAGGAACAATAAACAATTTACTCGATGGGCGAGGAATCACTGCCGAAGCGACCGACCGGCTCAACCGACTAGGAGCAAACCTAGCCAGATGAGACGGAGTAGACAGCAAACCTGCACAGCCCCGCCACGAGACTAGGGGAGGCTGAGAGCACACCGACACACCAGCAGATACAGCCTCGGTCCCCCGAGACTGTAGACCATCCCCAGAGGATCAGACAGAATAGGATCTGGAGTAACAACTTCCTCAGCAACAGTCGACGGTGTAGGAGGCAGATCGGATAGCGTCACCGAGCTCACCTCGGAGAAGCTCTCTACGAAAACAGACGCCTCAAGAGTGACAGCAGAAGACAAAGAGACCACGGTCTCCTCGTCAGGTATCACTGAACTAGCACCGTCAACAGTTGCAGAGGAACTCGCCACAGAAGACAGATCAGAATCCTGTGTGACAGAGTCACCACGTGCACCAGCAGAAATGTCTGCTACGGCACGGCTACCCTTACCCCAAGAACGAGGGGTTCTAGCTCTGGACAGAACCACCTTGTTAACAGAAGCCCAGAATTTAGAGGACCAAACCCCCGCATGATTGGGCCTGAGTGCAATTGTTGCAAGTGACACATGTGGAATGAGAGTCGTCCACATGCTTCACTTGCAAGCAAGAGGTACAAGGAATAGTCTTTGGAATAATATGAATGATAATGGAATCAAGCTTCCCGCCGACAGAAAACAGAACAAAGGTCGTGTTCACGGGGGAAAAACAAGATTAAGTGTGAAGAAACAAGCAATAATGATCAAAAATAACATTAATCAATAACAATTTTGAAGGCTTGAAAAAGGATACAATCCACTTGCACACAAATAAATGCAGATAGCACATAGAATAAGTTGTTCATGAAGAAAACAGCGAAGTATAGCACGAGTGACGAGTCACAAAAATTTCCGACCAAGTACAAATGGCGGAAATAAAAGGAATTGACGTCACGGTTGTTGCGCATGCGCTCGGTAAACGCAAGAGGTTTGCAGAGAGAGTACCTGTAATTTCGAGCGCTGGTCTTGCTCGACCCTTTTTTCGATCTTTTTCATGCTTTTGCACTCTAGTACTTTTCCAGCTCGTTTGGAAAAGTTTCTAAAAGCTTGAGTTAGTTCCGAAGTAGGGCCTGCACTTACTTTTCAGCCAATTGTAAACAACTGTGAGTAGGTTGAAAAGAAATTGTATTGTCTGTGGATAATGATATTGATACATAACCCATGTATGCGTAGATACACCATGTACAGTCAAAATTAGAAGTCCTTTCATGAAATGCGCACAAATAGCACGTCGATCTGCGCTTTAATCTACGCGTTATGACAATAGTAAGGCTATCAAATTCTGTACATTTGGCCTGTGCACAAACAATGTTTCAGCCAATGGACCTCCGGGTAATCCAGCGGTTCATTAGCAGAAACATTGCCTGTGTTTGCTATGAGTAAGCAGGAGAACCTGCCGTGCTTTGGATGTCATTCGATATGGCAATTCCACGCAATTCCTACACGCAATTAAGCCTAGATAAGCACACAGTTCATGACAGGACTTTTCTAGTTGTAACTGTATATGTGTGTTCAGTTATGTTGACTGCTGAACAATCCGCACATCCCTTTTGTCATTATACACTTGTATGACCACAAAAAATAACATGGGTATCGGTATCTGATATTGAATTGAAATATCGGATATCAGAAAATACCAATCACATCCATACTGGCTCATCATTAATTAAATTGAAAAGCCATATAGCTTGTCATAATATACTGCACCTTCAGTGTCTTCATAGGGAGTAATGTAATTAAGATTATAAGAAGACTGGGTAATGGAGTTTGATGTAGGAGTGCATGAATGAGTAGAGTCACAGTTCCATTTAAGTGCAGGTGAATTTGAGAGCACAGCTGGTTGCTTCTGCATTAGTAATCATCTCTGCAAAAGAAGAGAACACTTGAACCACCTATCTGTAAACAGATGGTGGACAAAAGATGCAGGTTCTGCTACAGGAGAGCTGAATAAAACAGAACAGGATGTAGTCGCTGATGGATTGTGTTCCAAGGAAGTATCATAAGTAGGAGGTATGGATCTGACTGGGGAATTAAAAGATCTAGACTCGCTCCCATAGTCCACTGGATGACACTCAGAATAGTGAAGAATCAACAGCATCACTAGCAGAATACAGATCAGAATCGGAGTGCTGTGATCTGGTATGGTGTGTGATGATATCTCAAAGACCTGATCCATACTGAGAGGTTGACAATGTGTCGGGTGTATGAGAATCTGCTTAAAAAGCAGGGTAAGAAGAAACAAAAGCACCAGGACTAGGAGCAACCTGATTGCTTACCTGTGTTTTCTCTAAGCTTTGGGTATTGATGCATCCAGTCAACAGTACTTTGGATGGATGATAACTATGAATAGATGATTGTCAGAAGATCCTATGGATATACTTGAAGACTTTCTTTCAAAGAAAGTCGAGTGATTATGAACCTCAATTTGTGGGAAATATGGTTGAGAGTTCCTATATGCCAGAGAGAAATTTGCATAGACTTTCCTGATGTAACACTCACTTTTATAGTCTGTATACTTCAACACGAAACTCGTAAGCTCTCATTCACAGAGAACTCTGATGCCACAATGTCAGTTAAGAATCATGAATGTGAGATATCTGCAAGTGTCAAGCTTACTGCTGAGTCAATATGGATATACTCTAACTCGGATCGAGAAACATTTAAGGAAGGCCCTACAGACCCTCCTGGCTCTGATCCAGCAACATCGTGGGTAAATGAAACCCGAGAACTGAAAAACAAATAACAGGATGAGGTGATGGTGATGGAGCCAGCAAAAGCCTAGTAGACATAAGAATGGACATCTGTGAAGTCCAAATGCCGCAGATGGTACACAGTAAATCTTGAGGTCATCTACTACATGAAATGCAATTCGGTATGATCATCATTGACATTTTTGAGCAAAAACTGGAACCTGAAAAATATGAGCACAAAAGATTAGATTACACACAAGACAAAGATAAAGTGATGAAATACTCACTGAAAACCTATTAATACATAATTATTAATTGTCCTGAAACAACGTTTATGTAGTGATATATAATAATGATAAGGATATATACAAGTAATCTTACCCCAATCACTTACCACATCATGAAAACTGACTAACTTCCATCAAGGTGGTCCATTTACTAAAACTTTCAGTGGCTGCAACTGATCCAGAAAAAAAACCAAGTCGCAAAAATTAATTGGATAATAACATACAAATACATTTATGAAAAAGCAATAACATTAATGGAAATATGTGTGATGATACATAAAACCTACCAACAGCTCCTACTTTGGAGTGGGAGGGGGAATGGTACAAGTTTTGTCAAAGAAACACAGATTTTGAATACCCTCACATTTCTGCAGTGTTATAGCAGTATGCACTGCAGAAGCATTTCAACCATAATAAATCTGTACACTGTAGACATTGCCTGGTTTTCGAAAATTCACAGAGACACTGCAGAAACACTGCCTCGGCTTAGAAAAAGTTTAGAAACACTGCCGACACATAATAAAATTCAGTAAGTGAATTCAGCACACTGCAGAAACACTGTCATAACTTACAATATTATAAATTAATGGTTGGATCACTGCATAGAGAGGTGCCAAGTGAAATAACATGTAACATATTGCAAATCACCAAATGGCTCCAGTACCACTGAAATACAAAGCTTATTAAACCATTCACCCAACACAGATTTTCTCCATGAATTTAGAATGTACTTCCTATTTTTTTAAATTTGAATGAAATTCTTTCAAGACAAACCTAACAAGAGCTCTGCCTAGCGTTGCATAATATACTGGTAGGCTTTTTCGAATTGTACATAACTACTGTTTTGATCCATGGACCAACGAAAAACATTGGACAGAAGCCAAATTTGAAATGAACTCATATTTTAGTATAACTGAGACACATGTACGAAGGTTCCAAGGTGGTGAACAGGCATACCAAATTTTGAAAGAATCAGACCATAAACCTCAGAGAAACCCTCCAGACAAAATTCAGACTTATGCAGCAGATTATTCCAAGTCAAAAATGGCATAACTCTAAAAGAAAAAGTTCAACCAGAACTAGAATTACAGGTGCAGGGGGGGGGGGGGGGCCCATGGCAGTGATCATGCACACTAAGTTTTGAAAGAACTCGTATATAAACCTCCGAGGAAATCTCCGGATAAAATTCTACCAATGCGGTAAATTATTCTAAATCAAAAAGGGGCATAATTCTGGCATAAATTGTTAGACCAAAGCTATAATCACAGGTGAACAGAATCGCATGGTGATGAACATACATGCTAAGTTTTGAAAGAATTGGTTGATAAACCTCCAAGAAAATGTTTGGACAAAATTCAGACTGATTTGGCAGATTATTCCAAGTCATAAAGGGGCATTATGCTGGAAAAAATAGTCCCACCATAACTATAATTGCACATGCAAAGGTTCCCATGATGGTGAACAAGTATTCCATGTTTTGAAGGAATTTGGTCCATAAACCTTTGAGAAAACGTCTGGACAAAATTCAGACCAATGAGTCAAATTATTCTAAGTCAAAAAGGGGCAAAACTCTGGCAAAAAATAATCCCACCAGAACTATAATCACACATTCACAGGTTCCCATGGTGGAAAATATTCATACCATGTATCGAAAGAATTGGACCATGAACTTCCAAGAAGATCTTACAAAATTTGGACAGATGAGACAAATCATTCTATGCCAAAAAAGAGCATAACTCTGGCAAAAAAAAAAAGTCCCACCAAAACTATAATTGCACATGCACAGGTTCTAATAGCGGTAAACATGCATATGAGTTTCGAAGGGAATGGCCTTCAAATAGCCGAGAAAATCTCTGGACAATAAAAACGGATGCACTGAGGAACTGTTGATGGACAACCCTTTTATATAATACAAGCGTATAAAAATGGGGATGGTACTCAAAAAGTTGCAGGATTGTTTTTACTGAATGAGCTGTACATGTATGACTCTGCAAACATTTAAAGGTTTAAAGTCAAATGTACACAAATATAGAGTTGAAACAGAATTATACAGACGTGGATATAAGAGGCAAGCAGTTACTCGCGCGCACCAATTTTGCACCTAATTCCATTTTCTGGTGAGCTCCTTGCGACTCGCCTGATGATTTTGGTGAAAAATGAAATATGACAAATATTTATATCATTGTAACCCAACAAAGAGGGAAGCTGAACAACTACCGGAAAAAGGATTTACGTGAAATGTCGTCTGCCAAAATATAAAATAACAATCTACTTTCAGGCAGACACCAAGTTGTCAAGTGGTGGTCAGCTGTTTTTTATGGCAATTTTTGTTCCCAATTTTCAAATTATTCAATATATGATAAGACAAAATGGCAAACGAGGGCACAGAGTCGAATTGAGAACTTATCTGAAATAGGGCGCACCGTTAAAGTATTTTTGATTAAAGAATGTAATGACGAGCATTTGTCAATCATATTCAGTGCAAAATTTGTTCACAGAAGGCAAATGCAATAAAATCGAATGACAGCTGTACAGGGAAAGCCAAAAAAGGTATGCTGAATTATGTTATTGGGACAGATTATATTTCAAAATGTAAATTAATGCAGCACATAAGTGGCAAAGCGCACCAAATTGCATGGCCATTAGTTAGTGCTCCCCAAATTGATGAAGCAGCAGTGCCAGATTGCTAGTGGGGTCCCCCTCTGAGTTCATTTTTTTTTTTGAGATTACTGGATCAAACCAAGTCATTGCTCATTTGCAGACTTCATTCCTTGCCTTGATTTGACAAGTCACAACATGGAAGAATACTCAGTATTGAATGAAGTGGGAAAAAGATGTAAATTAAAAGGCATCTTGCATAACAGCATCATGTAAGTGGTTTGGGTTTTGTTGGCTGGGTATTAATAAAATTAACTTCATCAAAGATCATACTTTTCAATTAACTGATCTGCAAGAAGTAACAATAATAATGTAAGCTGCAGGCCTACTGGACTGCAGCCTATATTATTATTGCTCCTCACATAAAAAGTCCATTACATAACTTTTCTCTCAATGTTATGAGTGATTCATTAAATTGCTGTGCTTGCGTCAATTTAGGAGAGCTGATCTTTACTCGCCCAGAGCTTATTTTAGGAGAACTCCTATTTGCTCGCCTTCATTTTTCTTGTATTCAGGTCTGATTATACTCATACATGGGAACAATGAAGTTTACTTTTGGCAGAGGGCTTTATCCCCACCACCATGAATACCCTAACCACCTCTGACCACCACCACAACTTATGGTAAAAGGTGGATATAACAAAAGAATTGCCACCAAAAAAGGGGCGCACTAAAGGATAACCATTGACGAGCTAGACAACCATAGTAAAAGTAAGTGAGTTATGAGGAAAATAGAAGCACAAAAGGTTGATACTAACCTTATAAACCTGTGTGTGAAATATTACCGTATAACAATTGGAAATGTTTATCCCATTTAGAACGAAAAATGTTGATCCATGAGCAGAAATCTACCGTCGTCTTTTCCTACATCACTAAAAGATGACCATAGATTGAGCTGTTAAGGGAGGCAATTTTCGAGTGTTATTGGATTAAAACCTTACCAATTGTAATCCCATTGATAATCCTTATTTGAAAACCCAGATGCAACCCCAAGTTATGTTTGTATTCATATAGCCGGGTTAATGGTCTGTGTGGTAATACACAAGAACCACTCAAACTTGTAGTGGTTATTGAACAACCTGGCATACTACAGAGGTTTAAATAAGGGCTAAAAGGTTCCTAGATGTTCCTGTCCTGCTTAGAAACGTTTTTGTTTCCACATATAATCCAAGTTAAATGTGGCAATTTGTTCCTGTCTTAGGTCGCCCAATTCTTTTAGTCTTACCCGTCATCGGAAGCAAACTGCATCACATCAGTAAAATCACTTTGGATTTTTCAAAGCCTTTTTTTGTTTCTCATGGCAAATGTGCCAATTTGTTCCTGTCTTAGGTCGCCCAATATTTTGAGTCTTACCCGTCATCGGAAACAAACTGTGTTACATTGGTTAAACCACTTGAGATTATTCAGAATTTTTTTTTTCTGTTTCCAGCGGCAAATTTGTTCCTGTGTGCCTATCACTTGGGATTTTTTTTTTATATTTATGTTTGTGGAGGGGGGAGGCAATCAGAGGAATGTCAGTCTTTTGAGTGAAATGACTCATAGTACATCTGATGACAGGCCACTTTGACAAGAGTTCAAACACGGAGCACCTCAGATGCTGTGTAGTTGCCATATAGAGCCACAGAAAGAGCTTTGCTTTTTCAAAAAGTTGAAAACAGTGTCAAAGGTGAGCATTTCACTTAAAGACAAAATTTGTTTTTGTAATATAAACCGCAAACTCTTCATACCATGGAAAATGATTGTTTGCACAACAATCTACAAATCATTATCAATAAAATGTTTTGTTGGCAGTTGGTAATCAAGGTGTGAGGAGATCTGTGTTGTCTTTTCTCCCTCAGTTAAGTAACATCATGATCTACGGTCATCTTTTAGTACAGTACAAGAAGACCATGAAATTATTGGTTCTTTTCTGCAATAAAATTGGATAAACATATCCAATGGTTATATTTCACACATAGGTTTATAAGGTCAGTATTCAGTAACAACCCTTTTGTGCTTTTATTTTCCTCATAACCCCCTTACTTTTTCTATGGTCATTTACGCTTGTCTACGGGCATCTTTTAGTACGTCCCTTTTTTTTATTTTTTTTTTATGTAAAGTATATGGAATTGTCCACAGAAATCAACTTATTGTTTTAAAGTTGAATGTAAAAGATAACTATTTTAGGAACACATGAATGTTTTTGTGAGCATTTTCACATGCTTTTCCATCAGCCATAATATCAACAGAATCTACTCAAGTAGTGAAAAAAAAATCATTAAATAACAACCATAGTGATTACCACCATCACACACCCACCCCTCACCCCTATATTCATTCATATCCTAAATGGGAAGTTCTAATCAAGGAAGTCTTGGTCAACTATAGAAGTAGCCATTGATACATCATAAGTTATCTCCATTGTTCCCATATAGTATAATGCTCTGTTTCAACTCTATATTTGTATGCATTTGACTTTAAACCTTTAAATATTTGAAATACTGTGTAACAAAACATAGAGTCATACATGTATAACTCATTCAGTAAAGAAATCAATCATGCAACTTTCTAAGTACAATCCCCTCTTTTCATCTGCATGTTTGAAAAATGGTTGTATTATGTAAATGTGTTGTCCGTCCATCGTCCATTCTCTTCAAACTTTGGTATGCATGTTCATCACCATGGGAACCTGTGCATGTGCGATTATAGTTCTGGTGTGACTATTTTTGGCCGAGTTATGCCCCTTTTCGACTTGGAATAATTTGCCTCATTGGTCTAAATTGTGTCAGGAGATTTTCGCGAAGGTTTATAGACCAATTCTTCCGAAACATGGTATGCATGTTCACCATCATTGGAACCAGTGCCTGTGTAATTATAGTTCTGGTTGGACTATTTTTGCCAGAGTTATGCCAATTTTCGACTTTCAGATTCTTGAGAACATTTCATTTATTGGGCGAAAATTTGCCTTTGGATTTGTCGATCCGCACCAAACTTGTTCAGTGCCACAGTCATACTAAAATACAAGTTTAGTTCGAATTGGGGTTCTGTCCAATGTTATTGGTTGGTCCATGGATCAAAAACAGTAGTTATGAACAATTCAAAAAAGCCTATAGATGTATTATGCATTGCTAGGCAGTGCTCTTGTTAGGGTTTGTCTTGAAAGAATTTCATTAAAATTTTAAAAATATAAGTAAATGTTAAATTCAAGGAGAAAATCTGTGTTGGGTTTAAATTTAATAAGCTTTGTATTTTAATGGTACTGATGCCATTTGGTGATTTGCATTATGTTATGCGTTATTTCACCTGGTACCTCTCCATGCAGTGATCCAACCATTAATTTATGCTATAAATAATGAGTGTTTCTGCAGTGTGTTGAATTCACTTGCTGAATTTTTTTTTAAAGTGTCAGCAGTGTTTCTGCAGTTTCCCTAAATATTTTCTAAGCCGAGGCAATTCGAAGCCACATTGTATATATTGAGAAATAAATCAACTTTGGCGTTCAAGACTTCATTAATGATTATCTGCAATTTCTGTGAGTACCGTGTAATCACAGAAACTAATCCGTAGTATGTATACAAACAAACTTTGTCGAGTACTCGACAATGTTCGTTTGTGTACACACTATGGAATAGTTTTTGCACATAGTACTTTCGAATTCATATTGTTTTGATCCCATATTCGGTGAATAATGGCAATGGATAACTGGATATTATCTGGTTATAGCTCTTGGTTAGTTGGTTGTGAAAATGAACAACCATTTCAGCCCTACAGTGTACACTGCTGTACCACTGCAGAAACGGTGCCAGATGTGGTGTACACTGCAGAAATGTGAGGTTATTCAAAATCTCTGTTTCTTTGACTGAACTTGTACCATTCCTCTTCCGCTTCCCCACCAAAGTAGGAGCTGTTGGTAGGTTTTAGTTATCATACATTGTTACATCAATGTTATTACTTTTTTATATATGTATTTGTATGTTATTATCAAATTCATTCTTGCAATTAGGTTTTTTAACAAAATTGTTTATTTTTGGACCAATACCAGCCAGTGAAAGTTTCAGATAATGGACCACCTTGATGGAAGTTAATTTGTTTTAATGATATGGTAAGTGATTGGGGCAAGGTTACGTCTATTTGTCCTTATTATTATATATTGCTACCTAAACGTTGTTTCAGGTCAATTTATAATTATGTATTAATAGGTTTTCAGTGAATATTTCATCACTTTATCTTTGTCTCATGTGTAACCTAATCTTTTGTGTTCACATTTTCAGGTTCCAGTTTTTACTCAAGAAACATGCCGACAATGATCATACCGATTGCCTTTCAGGTAACCGAATCAATCGAGATTTACATTGTACTATTTGCAGCATTTGGACTTAGATGTTGTCCGAAGTGAAGCCCATTCTTATGTCTACTGGGCTTTGCTGGTTCCATCAGCATTGCCTCCTCCTCCTGTTATTGATCATATTGTTGATGTTAACAAAATTTATTTCGTTACTGGACAAGACAGTGCTTGCACTCCATCAATGTTGGATCACACACAGGCTTTGAGGTACATATGTGACACTCGATCTGAGTAAAATGGTTCCAGATTATAATCCAGATGATCTTTCTTTCTAGGTTTTTGAGTGTCATCGATCCATGATACTCTTTTAATAGATAGTGCTGCTGGATCAGAGCCAGGAGGATCTGTAGAGCCTTCCTTGAATGGTTCTCGATCTGAGTTAGAGCATACCCATACTGACTCAACAGTACTATCTCAAGTAAGCTTGACACCTGTGGATGTCCCCTATTCGGGATTCTTAACTGACATTGTGGCATCAGGGTTTGCTGTGAATGAGAGCTTACAAGTTTCAGGTCGATGAGAGCTTACAAGTTTCGGGTCGAAGTCTATGGACTATAAAGGTGAGCGTTACGTGAGGTAAGGACATAACATATGGAAGTGCTCTCTGTATATATTCTCCTCTGCCAAAAAGGGACACTCAGCCATATCAGTCACAGACCCAAGAAACTCTTTAAGTGGATAGCATTGCTGGATCGGAGCCAGAAGGGGAAAATGAGTCTTCCTTGAATGGTTCCCGATCCAAGTCAGAGCATTCAAGCAGATAGTTCTTTAATGACTCACTAGCACTATCACGTTAGATTGACATTTGTGAATGTTTTCCATTCAGGATCCCTAACAATGTTGTGGCATCACGGATCACTGAGAATGAAATGTTATGAGTTTTGGTTCGAAGTCTACAGACTATGAAAGAGAGCAATATATCAGGTAAGGGTGTAACATGTGGGAGTGTTCTCAATACAAATTCTCCTCCAGAATATAGGAACACTACACCATATTGCTAAGAAATTGTGGTTCATAATCGCTCAACTTTCACTGAAAGTCTTCAGGTATATCCATAGGTTTTTCTGACTTTCATCTATTCACAGTTATCATCCATCCAAAGCACTCTTGATTGAATGCATCGATACCCAACGCTTAAGAGAAAGCGCAAGTAAGCAATCAGGTTGCTCCTAGTCTTGGTGCTTTTGATTCTTCTTACCCCGCCTTTTCAGCAGATTTTCATACATCTGACACATTGTCAACCTCTCAGTATGGATCAGGTCGTCAAGATATCATCACACACTATACCAGATCGCAGCACTCTGATTCTGATCTGTATTCTGCTGGCGATGATATTGATGCTTCACCATTCTGAGTGTCATCCAGTGGACTATGGCAGCAAGTACAGATCTTTGCATCCTCCAGCCAGATCTGTACCTTCTACTAATGATACTCCCTTGGAACATAATCCATGAGTGACTCTGTCCCGTTCTGTTTCATTCAGGACTCCCGTAGCAGAACCTGCACCTTTTGTCTATCATCTGTTTACAGACAGCTGGCTCATGTGTTCTCTTCTTTTGCAGAGATGATTGCTTCTGCAGAAGTGACCAGCTGTGCTCTAAAATTCACCTGCACCTAAATAGGACCATGACTCGACTCATTCAGGCACTCCTTTGTCAAGCTCCATTACTCAGTCCTTTTCTCATAATCTTAATTACATTACTCCCGATGAAGACATTGAAGGTGAAGTATATTATGACAAGCCATATGACTTTTCAGTTTCATCTGATTTCGTATGTTCATTTGATTTCATTTTTGAAGATGTTCCCAAGGTAAAATTTCAATCTGTTCCAATGTCATTTCGTCACATCTCTACTGCACAGAGATCTGCTGTTGCCTGCTTTTACAATCATCCAGTCTTTTGAGACTGCTACAATCTTCTTTAGTTTATGCTTTCTCTGTTTTCATGCTCAGCTTTCTGCTAAACCGTGAAATTTTACGTATTTCTAATGATCAGACCCTTCTCCACCTAATAGTGGTTCAGACGATATGATTTCCCTGGTGAGTATTTGTCATCTTCTTTCTCTTGGCAAAGATGCATCTACTCTTTCACTTTTGATACCAAGTCCATTAGCATTCCTGTCTCCACTTGTGATCGCCAACAGGTTTGTCCAGAGAACTTACACAGATTTTCTCCTCGGCAGATCACCTTGTGGTGGCTCTATTGCCAGTGGATCTCATTATGAAGAGCTTCATGGCACTGTTGCTCCTACTGGACACCGTACCTTTGATATTTAGTGCTATTAATATTTCGGTGGTAATGTTTGCCAATTTGGAACTCATCAAGAGGGATGCTACTTTGTTTCTTATACATCCCTTCCTGATGCTCAACATAATCTATTAAGTTCGAATTGCTCTTTTTTTTTCCATAATGGACCATCATCACATCACACTTTGTATTATTCTGTTAGTAGAGTTCCGACTCGGTTTTTCTTTTAAGGAAAGATGCACCTCTTATCCGCTATCTGATACCAACCACAATTCTGACAGATTTTACGAGAGCTTTGCTCTTAGATTCAGAAATAGTGGCACTCGTGGACTAAGTAGCAACAGAGTTAATTTGCAATCTAGTGTGTGCTTTTGTGCCTGACACTTTCTTGTTCTGAAGAAAAACAGTCAACTCAGACCAGTCATCGATCTGAATATCTTCACAATAGCTCTCAAGTTCAGTGTGGAGTCTCAGTGTGGAGACATTTAAATCTGTTAGGAGTTCTATTCTTGAGAACCTTTTTTTGCTGACAGCATAGACCCAAAGGATGCTTTTTTTCACATTCCAATTCATCCTCGGTGTTGTTAATATCTTTGTTTTCTCATTACAAGGCATTGCATACCAGTTCTATACAATGCTGTTCAGATTGAATCTAGCTCCTTGTGTATTCAATTACTTGGTGTTCAACCCAAGTTAAGAGAATTAGGACCTCTTTTGGTCAGGGAATTCCTCTGGATTTCCCGAACTCAGGTTGAATTTTATCAGCAGATGCCTGCAATATAGGTTGCTGAGCTACGCTCAATCCTCTAAATCTGCAGGTAAATGGCCTGTGAGGATCAAGCATCGCTGCATATCAGTCAGAAGATGTTAGTGATTCTTCTGACCTTCAGGCATTGGTTATCCCTGCTTCCTGTCGAATTTCGCTGTTCTCATTTTTTCAGACATTTCAACTAGTTGTTAACATTAGGAATCATGAAGGCACTAACTCATTTCCCATGTTTCAACTGATTCGAGATCTCCTTTTCCTGGCATAAAAGATCTATATATTCCAGTGCTATTCAGTCCCTTCAAGATTTCCTAATGGTTAACCGATGCTAAAAATATTTTACTCCACTAGGGTCTCATTCTCTCATTATAGAATACTTTTATCAGACACATCGTCCTCCTGGAAGGTTTCACCCGGTCGATTAGTTTAGGGTTATGGTATCGTGTGCTTTCATCCTTTCTTTTCAGTTGCTGGTACACTTCTTTCTTGATTCCAGCTTCTTACTCCTTCCTTTTGGTGTGGAATCAATTATCAGATCTCAGTTCAAGTGCTTCTGACCATAGATACGATTTTTGCCCCTCAGCCTTCTCGTTGGGCAGCCTTATTTCGGAAGAATGATGACTGCTCATGATTCTATTTTATATGGAAAATCTTCATATTCTTTACAAACTATTTATCCACTTGGTGCATCTAGCCCTCCATATGGAGTTTTAATCTTTATTTTTTTACCTGAATTCTTTTTTCCTTATGGAATCGTAGCCTATTGGGAGGGTATATTTTGGCTCCATTGTTGGCTATTTTGGGTGCTATCTTACATGTATGTGACGTTTATTTAGTGTCGGACAGTGCCATTTGTAGCTAATTTATCTGTCTATTTTGGTGTGATTCTTCAGATATTTAGGACAATTCTATTCTATTCACAGATTCATGTCCGTCCTTTTAGAATTGCTTTCTATTACTCAACTGTTACCGTTTGAGGATGCTTGTTCCTTTTTCCCCTATTTAAAGCTGTTTCACTGTTTATGCACTTACCTCTTTAGCTCACCTCAATGAAAGCAAGGGAGAGATTCAGTGAGGTCATTCTATAACATCTCCACTCTCCAGCTGCACTGTGAAACCGAAATCACTTCCAGAAATCCTCCAAAACATCTGTTTTTCTTGAGTTTCAACAGAGAAAAAACAAAAACAGAGGTTCCTCCGTTGTTTGGTGAAAAAGAGGAAATTAACTTTGCACATGACCAACAGGAACTGGACAATAGGTGACAGTACTTCATAGAATACAGGACGCCAGGTTTTGTGCCCCAAAGCACAAATGGCATCTGGTCAGTCCAGTTTGGCTTAAATTTAGTCTTTTGACTATTTTAAAGCCTCCTGAAGGTTTTTACTTACGACTCTCCCAAATTTATCCTCTTTTTACTCTAGAGATAGGTAGAAACTAGACACTTGTGTTTCTTTGGCAAGATTTGAAGAAATGCTTCTAGAAGTAAGATTTTTGAAAAACGCAACCCATCCAACACCCTAACACCAAACACAGTTCAAGTCAAGTGACAGACAAATAACACCTAACTTGTGTAGACAACCATGAAATAGGAGCTGTTTCAACTTGATTGTAAAAATCTTTTTCAAATTTTTCATCAAGTCTTTCTTTATTTTAATTTTTAAAATTTCAGTTTTCAAGCAAAATAACATTAATAAAACATTGGAAAAGCTGAAAAATTTCCTACCAAAGGTTAGCAGATAAGAATCTCTTTTAATATTTGATGTGAAACCAACATTTAGCCAGAAGTGGAAATTTATATTGATCTTACGGTAAATTATAATTAGGGCTGTTACAACTATCAATTTTTGTAGTCGCCAAAATGCTGCCATTGCTCAATAGCTAGTCGATTAATAGTGGGTTCCCATAAATTGAACAAACAATCTCTAATATACTTACAAAACAAATTTAAAACTGACGATGTTTGAATGTGTACATTTCTGTGTTTAGATAAAATGGAAACACCAAATACCTCCGACTAATCTGAAGAATTTTAACAGAACATTTGTGCAAATGTCTCATTTCTATAAGTAAATTCCTGAAATCTTGAACATTAAACTCTCTCCATTCCCACACAAGTTACAAATTAATACAACAAAAATGACCATTGTGAGTCTTGTGATAATTTTCTCACTTTCAGTTTGGATTGTTCCAATGGGGGCCTTTAGGTTTACAGGACTGAAGATTCTATTTACTCTGCAAGTCTGCAATGACTACCTGAACTTCAAACTATTGAAAGGTACACCAATTGAATAACACTCTTTAGTACCGATTAACAGGGTTCTGGTTAATACCAGGGGTCAGCCTGGCAACTGATGTCAGGCAGAGGTGACTTCTCCCTCTAGAGACTCTAGGGAGAGCCATGGGCCAGGAGGGACAAGTCAGTGGACATGTGGGTGAAGTCAGAAAGAACATAAAAATGTTCGCTGTTACCCATCATTTAATGGCAGTATTATTAAGTAGATTAGAAGATTTACCATCACATGAGCAATGTAAAATTTGAAATCTGATGCCTCCAGGCAGTGCATTTCAACTTTTAAAGCCCTCAAACCTTCACATTAGTTATTTGAATGCCACATGGAATTTGAAGCATGCTAACCACAGTCATCACTGGTAGGGATGACTGGGGAAAGAGTTAAGGGAATCCTCATCCATGCATGTAGTGTTCAACTGGACATTTAATATGGCTAGGTGGTAGTAGCTGGGCATGGCGAAAATAAGCTGACCAACTGAGTTTTATTAATTAAATACAAAGTGGTGCATTATGTCTTCAAAAGAAAAATATCGGATAACAATACTAAAAACAGTTGATTTTAAATTTGCCTCAAAGCAGAGGATTTGAAACTTAGCATTGCCTATGGTGAGAGTGTTCTTCTCCATCACAGAAGGTATATTCTTTAAAAAAAACAATAAATTATTTAACATATTTAAAATAAATTTCAAGTCCACATAAGAAGCTGGGCCTTTCGTGGTTTCTGAATGCCCTAATTAAATTGAAAAGCGTAGTTAAAAGAGCTTTCAAAATCCTTCCTTAATTGAGTGTCATTAACAATTTCAGTTACATGTACTTTATTTATTACGTAAATGACAAAATATTTCAGTTGTCTCCCTTTCCTTCTGCACTGGGTAACTGAACAACCACAAACAATCTCTGCCGACCATCTTACATTGATACATGCGATTAGTGCTATGAAAGCCTGCCATTCTTATCCACTCTAATATTTGTGATTTCTATTGTAGTCTTATTACCTTTAACCCAATTCCAGCAAAGTTTTCCAAGAAAAACTTTCCAATGCAAATTGCAGTGCGAATTTCAATGGAACCAATTTTTCAATGGAAAAAGAGTGTAGCATAAACAATTTCAACTTTTGTCTACTACACATTTCTTTTCTTTTGAAATGGTGGTTAATTTTAATTAATTCTTGTTTACACAATGTGTGTCTTGTGTGATTTGTCCTTTTTAGCTGGCACTTCATTTTTAGATAGTCATTTTGTGCGTGTTGTTACCAGTTAAGGCAAATTGTTTAACGACTTGGCCTTTTACAACTCTTTTGAGAAATATAAAATTGGGCTAGTTTAGGCTATTTTCAGAGTGGTATGACAGATTTTAACAGCAGACCTGTTTACTTTATGAATGCAGGAGTGTTTTTTTAAAATAAAACATAAGAAAATGCAAAGAACTGCCATGTCTCCCACGGAATTTTATAAAGGTGACTTGAATTTCACATCCAATGTGAGCCAAGGCAACTTGAGGAATGACAAAGCGACTTCTTCGCCCTAGTCACCCTCTCGGCTGACCCCTGTTAATACTATAGAGGAACAAAGACTGTTCAAATGGCAAGGCTCAGAGCAAAAATTTACAGCAGGCTTGCACTACAGTGGAAGTCCCTAACTCGGAAGTATACTCTCTATTTTTGTTCTTTCCTAAACGATTTGAGAAAGAAAAATTGGTGCAAAAGCACCAAGAAAAAATAAGCCCAAAACTGGGTTGAGTGTGACTGGCGCACACCCAGTAGGGGACATGCTTCTAGGTACTAATCCATGGTTTCCAGTACCAGTGCGCAGATGTATAACCAACATGTCATTCTATTTTAATCCGCCAACATTGAGTTATGTGACCAGTGGTGAGGAAGGATTCTTGCCCGAATTAGATGGGAGGGCCTCCAGGTAAACAATTGTGTTAGGTATAATAAGAAAGGAAATTTACTGTAAAATTTAAATTTTTATCAACCTACCTCACAACTGTTTACAACAGGCTGAATAGACAACAGGAGGAGAGAATCACATAACCAACTCCCACATAACCAAACTGCATTGGAACTGTGGACAGAAGAAGAGTTCCCAAGGCCTATAAAGCCATCGCATCACAAAGATCGATATAGGCAAATGAGAGATGAGGCGTATGGCCATGTGTGACACACAGGCAGAAAGGAAAGTAATAAAGCACAAGGCTTGAACTGATCCTGAAAGAAAAGGCTAATGTCTGGGGTTGATAACAGCTTGAGCAGAAGAAAGTGGTACTAGAGAAAAAAGGACCTCAGACCAGGGATCAGGGACAGAAACAATCGCTTCCTGCCTTTTCTAATGTCCAGTTGAGGTAAATGCGAATGGCATGAACCGTACAGAGCAAAGGGTGATTACCACCAACCGAAGGAAGAACCCCGATACTGATAGGAGGCGGAGCAGTTTCTGGTATCCGATTTTTGGCAAGAAAGAAGCAATCAGTGGTAAAAGTAACAGTGTTGGAAGAGCTCCTGGAAAAAGCCAGATCAACCAAGATAGCGTGAAGCTCATTCACTCTTCTGGCTCAGGCAAAAACCATCAGAAAATCCTTGTATGTGAGAAAATGCATATTCACCTGGGATAATGGTCCAAACGGTGCCACCCCCCCCCCCCCCCCACCCCCCAGAAAGATTCCATCTTGGGGTCAGCTGCAAAACCCTAGGCCTGTTCAAGGAAAAGTGCAGTATGAGCTTGGTGCGGTATGGATTAGTGCTGATTAGTGCTTATACGATGCTTTCCCACATACGAAAAAGTCTCTGAAAGCATGAACCTGTACCCCTTGATGGTAACAGGCTGGAGACCCCAAGAAGCAAACAGACTGACCAGACACTCTACAATCTGAGCAATCGAAGGAATGGCATAATCAACCGAGTGATCAGCACACCAATGACAAAAGGCCTTCCACTTGGCTGCAAATGCTAAATCATTGGAGTGCCTCCTTGAGGAAGAAATGCACTCCACTGCTTGTCTCGAAAAACCTCTACGGAGGAGGCAGGACCAAACAGATATGCTTGAAGGCACAACAATATCGGGTTGACATGAAATTTTGACAGAGAAGGTCACAACAGCGAGAGAGGCACATCAGAACTGCCATCAACAGAGGATGGAGCTGATTGATCCACACCTGCTGAGGTGACAGGGGAGCGATCAGAATGATTCGACAACTGCAGACTTGTATCTTCGGTAGGACCTGAGGCAGAATTGGAACCGGAGGGAAGGCATAGCAGACTAGTCCATTCCAATCGAGTGGTAGAGCGTTCACAGTGAAAGCCAGAGGATCTGGACACAGGGACATGTCGTGGGGGATCCACTGCTGGAAACTCAGAAGAGCATAGAAGCTCCTTCTGATTGATGTGAAGAGCTGCCTGATCCTGGTCCCAAACACTGTGAATGGAAAGACCTAGAGGATCCAATGTCGCACCCCATCCAAGATAGCTGGCATCTATCCTCAGAAAATGATCGGACGTGAGCAAATTCCAATGGAACTCCCTGTAAAGTCCACTGTAATCCATCCAGGGAAGAAGATGACGCCTGAAAGATGCTAGTAACTGAAGCACCAGATCCAGAGGAACGACAATCAGCCTCCAACAACTTTGCAGAGTGTTGGAGAGGTCTGACATGCAGCCGACCTAAAAGAATGGGATCCGACACTGAACCAAAGAGAAGAAGCAACCAGAGAAAACTCCAAGCTATCGTGGATGTGGACTGGGTTACAGTCAGGGCAAAACCAGATAGAATCACTGCTCTGGCCTGGGGAACAGCTACTGCATTCAGATGAGTACAGAAGTCCATCCTCAGATGCAAAAAAGGATGAGAAGGAATCAGGTCCAACTTCTTGTTGTCTCAAATCCCAGCGACAAAAGCAGGCTGAATAGAGTGTGGACATCGGACTCCAGAAGAGCAGCAATAGAGTGTCTCTGGAGGATGTCGTCCAGATAGCCAGAGAGGTCACCATGGACGGAGTGTGATGGAAAGCTAGCACATACGACATCAGTCAGGTGACAGCCCAAGGAGTCAGCTTGAGGCCAAAAGTCATTGACTTGAACTGGTGAACATACCACAGAAAAGTAAACCTGGGATACTTTTGTGATGTTCGATGAATCGAAACGTGAAAGTAACCATCTTGCAGGAAGCGAAGTCTCCCTGGTGAATGGAGCAGCGAACATACCTGAACGTCACCATGCTGAACTTGGGAGCAATGATAGACTGGTTCAGGATTCTCAGATCAATAACCGGTCTGAGATGGCGGACCTTCTTCAGCACCAAGAACAGGCGGGAGTAAAATCCCACTGAATGAATGTTCTTGATGACCTCAATCACCCCCTTTGATAGGAGATCATCTATCTGAATGATCAAAAGTTCCTGAAGGGAAACGTCTGAAGGAACATGGGTTGGAAGCAACACCTGTGACAGAGTGGGGTGCTCCAGAAGGATATCCGCAGACCAGACTGAACAACATCTAACACAAAGGATCAGATGCAATTGCAGCCCAACAGACTGCAAACTCTGATATCCTTTCTCCAACCTGGGACGAATTGAAGTGAGGACCTTCATTTTGAGCCTCAGCAAATCCCGCGAGAGGAGAAACCACCTCCTCTGCTAGTAGAAGGGTCCTGAGAGATCCCTCTGTTCTGCCGACATTTACCCTTACCAAGTGAGTAAGAGGAAGAAGCAGAGGCGGGAGGATCAGCCCTTGATTTTGCAGTAGACGAAGCATAGGGGCGCTTGTTAGGCTTGGAACAGCACTGGCCTCCAGCAGAAGGCGGATCAGGCTGATGAAGCAGCAGCTGATCTTTGGAATGATGCAAGACATCATCCCGGACTGTCCCCACGGAATCGTGGAACAGACGCAGACCCACCAAAGAAGCGGATCGAAGAGTAGTGCGCTGCACTTCAGTAAGGGAACTGCTAGTGTCCAGTACTGCGTTCCGGCGAACTAATTCCAGATTGGACTTGTTACAGGCATGCATGTGAGTAAGGTGCATGAGTGCCTTGGAAAGCACATGCAAGGGAGCCTGTATGTCATCAAACTTATCTGGAGGCAGATAAGCAGCTAAGGCAGAGACGACATGATCCGAGAGAGATAGCAAGCCCAGCATTTCTCAGGATAAGCCCAACAGAGACTTCAAAGTCGCCATAGGAATAATGGCCAACTTGGGCTTGGAAAGCACAAGGAAGGAGTCCTGATCCAAGACCGTCGAAGTCTGGAAGACTGACAGACTGATCGATTCATAAAAACGATAATGATAAGGGGACAAAAAGGTATCAGCCCTAGTGAAGAACGACATCTTCATAGCCTTGGAACACAGCTTCGAGTCCAATACTGCAAAAGCTTCGACCACCTGTACTGGCTGGTACGGTCGAAGGCACCCAGAAGCAGGTTGCTCCACAGGCTTTAGGCGCTTGACTGACAAACACAGCCTGGTGGGAACGACCAGCTGGTCTGACGGTTTTAGCTCTAGAATGAACTCAAACATAAAGTTGAGAGCTGTCCCCAAGTCTGAAGACTGATGGCTCTCAACATCAGGTGAGTCAGACCCATCTCCCGAGTCGGAAGACACGTAGCCCATCTCAGGCATACCAGCCCAAGCCTCCTATGGTGTAGGAACTCCAGGGGCATCAGAAAGTGGCCCAATCTTCCAATCCTGGGAGGCGGCACTGCCAAAGGGCACCTGGAAACCACCAGTAGCCTCGCTGGAGGCAATGGGAAGGCTCTTGGAAAGAACCTGTGTGAGCAAAGAGAGGGCCTCTCTAAGCTCACGGCCCGAATCTGCCAGTCTGACATGGGAAGGACCAGGCAAAGTGGGTTCACGTCTGACCCTCTCAACCAGTGAAGGGTCACAATCCTTAAAAATACCCGCCAGATGCTTATAGGGTATGAAATATTCCAGGGATCTTAACTGCCGGAGCTCAGGAGAGTTGCCTATGAGGGACAAGGTCCAGGCTGCACAAAATGCGCCGGTCTTGCTAAACTGGCCGAAGGGCCAGAATGCAGGGACGGAAGCACCCCTCAGTCCATGGTGACCCATCATGGACATTTGAATCCAATTCAAAACCTGGCCTGAACAGAAAGGACTTTTAATTAAGTGGTATATATATATGCTGATATCCCATGTTCAAAGATAAGCAGAGGCCAGCTGAAACGGAGACCAAAGACGTCACTGATGGAGCAGCAGAAGATACGTCATAGCTTTTGACACCGGTGGAAAAGAGGAGAGAGCAACCAGGCTCAACTCAAAGGAGGAGTGACAATCCTAGGGACAGCTCCAGATGTCGATTGGAGGGGGACAGCAGCCCCAGAACCAGGCATCTATTCATCGGAAACGTCAGCAGCTACCGCAGTATCAACCACCTAAAAAGACTAAATCCCCCAAGGAGGGGTAGAACTCTCTCCAGACAGGGTTGTGTCAGGAGGCCCCGAATGACTGCATTCCCCATTCCCATGGGTGCAGGAGGAATGGCCACCAGCATGCTCTACACAGTTTACTGAGACCCAAAAAATGGATAACCAAGAACCACAGAGTCTTTCAGCTGAACACCCATCACACATGGAGCATGAAGCATGAGAGTCCTCAACCTGCTTCGGTAACAAACATTGCTTGTAAGGAACCGTCCTAGGCATATCTGATGAGAGAGATGTAGATGGGAAGGTGAACCCCCCCAAAAATATATCAGAACACCCCCAACTACCAGTGGAAGGTGGCAGGAAACTGAGGCCCGATGGGAACACAAGAGTACCCCAACAGCCAAAAAGGGCAAAACATGCAGAAATTCGACCCTCAACGGAGGGTAGAAATGCTGCCACAACAGACCCCCACTGACACCTAACTCCAATATAAGCAATACCCAAAAGGATAGCATACATAAACAAAGACCAAACAGCATAGTACACAATTGCGAATGAAAACTGCTCAGAGAAGAATATATATATCACGAAAGATATGATGAAGAAATGAGAGAAAATAAAATAAAAACAGCCAGTATAATTATGTCAATGGTGAAGCTACAGCTTATGAATCCATCATACAGCACAGGAACGTCTTGAAAATTGAGTCGAAAGAGTAAATTCAAATGCATCTTCATAAGAAGGCGGAGAAAAAGAATGACATATTAGTTATATGTCTGCGCACTGGTACCGGAAGTCATGAATTAATACAGGGCAGAGTGTCCCCTACTCATTGCACTCGACCCAGTTTTTGGCTGTACAACCTGCATCACTTTAATAACAAGAAGCAGCCATGGGGCCTGAGGCACTCACCTGACAATAGTTGTTTAAAGAATGAACATTCATTACGGAGAAGAAGATTTTTAAAGAAATTCCCTCATATTGCACTAAATTAAAATTCGGACTCCCAAATATTAACCCAAGAACCCGATTTGAACAAACTTAAATCTTACCCACCTAAAGACGTTGTATACGAAATATGAAAGCATTCTGACTGATGGATCTAAAGAAGAATATTTTTAAAGAAATTCCCTCATATTGCCTGAAGTTAAAATTTGGGCTCACATAGGAAGCCCAAATACGAACACAGGGACTCGATTTTAACAAATAAGAATGTGACCTCCTCCTCCCCCCACCCCCCAAGGATATTGTATACCAAATATGAAAGCATTCTGACTGGTGGATCTGAAGAAGATTTTTAAAGATCATTGCCCATATTGCCCTAAGTTAAAAATTTGGGCTCCTGTAATGGTGTATACCAAATATCAAAAGATTCTGATCAGTGGTTGTGGGGAAATATTTTTTTTTTATTTTTGCAAATATGCTGATTCAGCATTTTTTTAATGCCCCCCCCCCCCCACCCCTCTATAGAATATCCTAACAAAACCATTGGCAATTTGTATGTTACCATTCAATTCTACTGGTCCTAAGGATGTTTCATACCAAGTAACAGTTCTGTTCCGTGTGGTTTGGGAAATATGAGCATTTGAGAATATTTCTATTTTTAGCTCCTGGGGTTCCCACTTGCACGAATCAAGTACTTATGACTCATTATCTATTGACTAAAGTGAATTTTTTGATTTGATTGGTTGATAGATACGTGGTATGAGACCATATTCATTGAAACCCACGATACGTCCGCCCAGCCACTGACAAATTTCCCATACCCAGTGGAAGTCTCGTTCCGAAATCTACAAATTGTCCATACATAATAATTTTTTTATTTTCACAAAAACTCTTTTGCACAAAAATTCCACAGAAACCTGTATGGCTCAAGACAACAGTGGAAGATAAAAGATCTCATGCTGTGTGTGTTTACACATGAAATAGATTGTACTTCTAAAACGGAAATTCAATAGATAAATTTGTTACCCCCGTGTCTGATCACGTGGTACGGGTTTTTACCTACCCGAAGCCAGCTGTATCCCATTCGGCCTCATGGGATACGACTGGCTTCGGGTAGGTAAAAACTCATACCATGTGATCAGACACGGGGTAACTAATAATACCACTGGTCAAATTTAGTTTAAATTGGACAATCAGTTCAGAAAATATAAATTTTGGACGGGGGCCAAAAATCTTGTCCCTCCCATTACAAAGGCAAATATTGATCCACAAACTTCGTTTGAACAAATTTGAGTCTACACCTCAAAAGGAAGCTGCATACCAAATATCAAGTCCATGTACCCACTGGTTCAAAAGAAATTTTTTTTAAGAATTTTGGTGTATTCCCCCTCCCCCCCCCCTTCCTATGAGGCTGGCAAGTTAATTTGAAAAAAAAACAAAATGTGATGTCAGAATAAGCACCTCAAATATAACTAAAATTGGTTCAGCGGTTTAGGAGGGGCAGGTGCAAACACTATGTTCATGGATGATGGACGAGTTGATCAATTTTCAGGGTTTTATTTGGGCTGCTCCAGGGGCCAAAATTCGGCCCCATTCCCAATCGGAAAATGACTCTTTTTTTTCCCAATTTCCAAAGATAAATTCCCAATCGTCGACCAACAATATTTCTACAAAATGAAACTGAGTGAAATAATGGTTCAAACAAGACAAGAAAAAAGTTCCCATTTGTGTTATTTCAAATGAACCCCCGCTTCAGAAAGAATCAACTACGTTATGAATCATTTTCTTAGCGGCAATCTATCTTTTACACAAGCCAGCCATACTAAAAATACACCACAAGTGGAGAATGTGGCCGCATAAGACAACAAATAAACTGTACAAGCTAGGGTACAAAAATAAATTTTTTCTCGTGTTGTAAGGTGTAAGTAATATATACCTAATGTCTGGTTGCGACATTCTAAATTTAACAACCAAAATTAGATTCTTAATGCTAAGCATGACCACTCCTATTTGCGGTTTCATTTTAGTGTGACCAGCACACACTTCACTTGGTTTACATTCAGTATCACCATGATTACCGCCCATCAGCAGTTTTGACAATCAACAGATGACGCCATCAGAAAAAGGTTTCTACTGTGGATTTTTATCATTTTAAAAATGTCACACAATGCAAAGTACTACAGAAAAAAGGGTTCGAAGCGCGTTGCAAATGATCAATCACAGTCAATCACAAAATTTCTGTGTAAAGGAGATTTATCATCGAAGGGAAAATCAAATGTGCCACGTGAAAGTAATCCCACTCCCAGTTCGTCTTCTCTGGCTGAAGTCAGTGAAGGTTCGGTCACGCAAAATGTGCAGACTGAAAGTTGTGAAAGTGTAAAATGTTTTGGCCCTGGATTCTACAACTCTACTGGGACCAGAAAAATTGTTTTATAAGGTATGTATTATACTATAAATACAATTGTCAAATAAAAAAAACATTCACAACATATACAATTAATTGAGCATCTTGAAAACTTCCCAATTTTGGCTTTATGCTGCGTTTTTTTCCAAATCTGTAGGGACCCGGCCATACTCCCAAAATAGCTGGATAAAACCCTGCTATAGCTCTTCTTTCAGTCAGGTGAGCTAAAAATGAATGATAACTGACAAAAAATAAAAACCGCCAACTACCACAACAGTCGACGGTTTGTTGAGAAACAGAAGAATCATGACAGCCCTACTTCATGGTAAGCAGTTTGGTGCTAGAAATATATAAATATATATTATAGGGCTGGCATGATTAACCCTTCGAACCCCAGCAGCCTATTTTCAGGCCAGGAACATGATACGTCATAACGTCATTATATAGGACGGCTGTTCAGTAAATACCCAAGGCTGCACGTTGAAAATACTGATTGGTCTACCCCAAATAATGAATATGGACTCTTCTAATTGCTGCCATTGAACTGGCATGGAAGATACCACTAGAGTTCAAAGGGTTAATCAAGAAGTCAACTAGCACACCAATCAAATTTAAGTTCCAAAAGTCGACTTTAATCATTCTCTGTGACCTCTGGAAACAACAAAAAAGAAAGTGTTTTATGGGTACACATAATTTCATTTCAAATAATTTATGACAGCTGCATTCATCAAATCCCAGGTGCATGCTTAGAGCACTATTCCTTAGACTTAAGAGGGTTAAAGTTTAACCTTACACACTTAATTTTCTGTGCACCAAACTGCCATGATGTTCAACTCCTTTGTCAATTTTGCACATTGAATGAAGTGACATCAAATCTTGGATCGGAAATCCTGAAAAGAAAGTGACATTGTTTTGTCAGTCGACAGTGAATACATAATAATCTCAGGTGCACATGCAAAAATATGGAACCACACAAGACAAACATACCAAGTTATTTGAAGGATTTAATTAATATCTATGGCCAGTCAACACTACATAGAACTGAAGTCATGTATCTATTCATAACTCTGTTGTCCAGTAAGATGATTTTTTATGATAGTGAGAAGATTTAACACAAGTAATGCCCAGATATCCAGTAATGGAAAACAGGGAGCCCAAAAATCAATCTAGGGACTTAACTTGAACTAACCACCCCTGCACCTAACCCCCAATCAGGATTCAGACCACTGGACTTGATAGAGGCAGATACTCAAATCTTATTCCTCATATCAGGCTAAGTTATAGATCTCATATATAAACGCAGGAACATTTTTCTACCAACTTGTGTCCGACACCCTTAAGGACGGTGTATACCATATACATGTTTCGAAAGATTCTTAAAGAATATTCCTTATATTGCACAAAGTTAAATTCCAACTCCAGTAAGGGGCCCAAATATTAATCGACGGACTTGCTTTAACAACCTTGAACTTGGCCCCCGTAAGGATGCTCTATATGAAACATCAAAAGATACTGATTGGTAGATCTGAAGAAAATTCTTAGAGATTATTCCCCATATTGCACTAAATTAAAATTTGGGCTTTCATAGATTGGAAGATTCTGACTGGTGGTTCTGGAGAAGAGTTTTAAAAATGATTCCTCATATTGGATGGATTAAGTTAACATTCAGGCCCCAATTGAGAGACAAAATATTAACCCGGAGATTTGGTTTGAACAAACTTGAATATGACTCCCCTAAGGATAGTTTATACCATAAATCAAAGGATTCCGATTTGGTATTTGTGAGAAGATTTTTAAAGAATATTCCTCATACTGAACCAAGTTGAAATTCAGGCTCCAATAGGGAGTCCAAATAATAATCAATGAACACGATCTGAACAAACTTTTATCAGAACCCTGTAAGGATGCTGTATCCGAAACATCCGAAACAACAAAATAATCTGACTAGTGGAGCCAAAGATGATGATTTGGGCTCCCACAAAGTCCAATTATAAACTGATGGTCATAATTTGTACTACCGGGGTAATTGAATCTTACTCCTGTAAGGATTCAGTATAACATATATCAAACGATTCTGTCCAGTGGTTGTGGGTAAAAAGTGTTTTAAAAAACTATTCCTCATATTAGACTACGTTAAAATTCAGGCTCCAATAGAGAGCCCAAATACTAACACAGGGACTTGGTTTTAACAAACTTAGATTTGACCTATCTAAGGATACTGTATATCAAATATAAAAAGATTCTGATCAGTGGATCTGAAGAAGATTTGTCAAGATATTCTTCACATTGCACTAAATGAGAAGTCAGGAACCCACAGTGAATTGAACAAACCTGAATCTGACTTTGTAATGAGGTTGTAATTGTATACCAAATAATATGACAATACACAAGGCATAAGGAGGAACCCCAAAGCATGTAACAACAGGAACTTGGAACCTAACTGGTATTGAGCAATAGTCAGTAATAAATAACATAATACATACACACACACTCCTAATATAATAAAAACAGTGTTCCGGTGAGCAAATTAAAACCATTCCCCAGAAAAAAAATTAAGCAATTGAATTTCTGTCATGATGTAATTTCATCCATACATATACATGTAGGTATCACAGTACTAAACATGTTCACATAGGCAACCATCGGTGGTAAAACTAGTAGGTTTTCAATGGGGGGGGGGGGGGGGGGGGGGGGGGGGGAGAGGGGGGAGGGGCAGGCATAGAACTCTGAAAATTTCAACTTGGGATGGATACTTTAATGGGGTGCCTCCCCTTCCCCAGAAGGAGAGGTTATTTTTCAAAATTTTGACTCTGGGTGACTGCAGTGGTAGGTTTTTGCGCATTCTACGAATATTTCCAAGCCGTTTTAAAGGCTGCAGGGGAGCGTGGTGGCTCTGTAGTAGACTGTTGGATTTCTATGCTAGAGGTCCTGAGGCACTTTATTCCGGTTGCATACATGATACATGGGGGGGGGGGGGGGGGGGGGCACGATGACGTCGTGTACTAAAGCGTACCGCATGTCAATGGTGCACATGTCTTCAACTGCTCTAACCCTGCTTGAGTGGAGCTTGAACAGAGTTAGAATGTTGAGGAGCTGACAGTTGCTCGTCGATGTTCGGGGGTTCTCTCCAGGTACTCCGGCTTCCTGAACCCGTAAAACTGTCACAGTCATGATTAGCAATTATGCATAAGTATAAGACCTTAAAGACCAATAAATAAATAAATAATAATAAAAGGCTGCAGCTAAATATCTATATAATTTGAGGTTTTAAGACAGCAGAAAATAACAATTTCTTGTGGTACTTTAGTCAAAACATGAAAGCAGGCCCTATCTGCCTACCTGCAATGAAAATGTCAATGGAAAAAGAATTGTGATAATTGAGAATATGTTAATTTCTGTTCCCCACATGCTGTGTTTCCAATAAGAATAATTTGGGATGTAGACTATATTAAAGAAATGAGGCCTGGGTCGATGTGGCCCTCACAGATAACATATGTTAATCAAAGTTAAAGAAAAATCATTGCAAAACAAGAGATTCTATCAAGTTGCAAAGAAATCCTTTCATAAATATGACAACATTGCTTAAGAAATCTGGGTCACGGGCATGTCCGATGGTCATGGTTGACCAATCATGACCAAAAGACTCAAGTCTCATCTTGACATCATACTGAGTTATCCTTCCAACCTACAATGAAATAGCTTTATAAATATGAACTGTAGACTGTGCTAAACAAATCTAGGTCACGAGACTACAGTTGTCACGGTTGACCAATGATGGCCAAAATAGGGCATTCTTATCTGGACATAAAACCGAGTCATCCTACCAATTTTTAATGAAATCCCTTCATCAATGCAACCTGTAGACTGTGCTAAAGGAACCTGGGTAACATGCCCCTGTGGCCATCATGGTTGACTGAACCCAACCAATATAGTACGTTCTCATTTCGATGTTATCCGGAGTCATCCTACCACGTTACAATGAAATCTCTTCATAAATACAACCTGTAGACTCTGCGAATGGTTTTTGGGTTTCAACCACACCATGTCGTCATGGCTGACCGGTCACGACCAAAAGGGGGCATTCTAACTTAGACATGACCTTGAACCTGCATAAGAAATTTTGTGATGATCGGACAAAACCTTCGGGGTGTAGCCGGTGCTTACGCAAATGTGAACAGACTTACAGACTCCCGCAGGTATGATGGCAATAACTTATCCTGACTTTGTCAAGTTGAGATAAATGAAAGTGTCAGTGACACTGTATCTTAACTTGACTGTGTGTAGTGTTTGATGAAAAGGATTATGTTCAATGTTTATGAAAGGATTATGAAATACGACAAGAATTGTGATAATTGAGAAAATGGTGATTTCTTTTTCCTACATGCCAGGTTTTCAAATTAGAAAAATAGGCCAATTAAATCGTCAAATTAGAAAAATAGGCCAATTAAATACGCGCACCTAGTAGAAAGCTGTTATTATCTCAGGACCAATTTTGTGGACAGGTAAAATCCATGTGAGGGCATTTTGTCAGGATCAAATTATCAGATTTACACCAAAAACTATACAGTTGGGAATATCAGTAACCTGAAGATATATATAAAGTAACATGACAATCCAAACAATATTTTTCAAAAAGTGATTGGAGGAATTTTCAACTTGAAGGATAAAGGGTTAATATCTCAGGATCAAATTACCATATTTACACCAAAAACCGTACAGCACGGCACATCAGTAACCTGAACACAAATATAAAGTAACATGACAATCCAAGCAATATTTTTCAAGTTATCGAATGCCAAAGAAATGGATACAGATGCCGGACGGACAGACAGACAGGCAGACAGACAGACAAAGGATGGACGAACGACGGAAAGCCACCCCGGATGCCGACATTATGTGTACCATACATGGTATGGGTAATGGGTACACATAAAAATGTGAGGTGTGAACTGTACTAAAGAGTTGAGGCCTGGCTTAATGTGGCATTCACAGTTAATGTCTGTCAGCCAAAGTTACAAAGTTACAGTAAAATTATTCTAAACCAAGTAATCCTACCAAGACACAATGAAACTTGTAAACTTTGCTAAAGGAATCTAGGTCATGTGATGGTCCGGCCCTCATGACTGACCAACCATGACCAAAATAGGATAGTCTCATCTAGATATGATAGAGTTATCCTACCAAGTTACATGTACAATGAAATCCCGTCATAAAACCCAGTAGACAGTGCTAAAGGATTCTGGGTCACGTGACCAGGCGGCGGTAGGGCTGTAATGATTCATCGCAATGTCAATGCATCGTGATACATTTGTTCACAATACGCATATCGTATCGTTTCATGTGTATTGCGATACAAAATGATACACTTCCAGGTCGGCATGATGTTGTAAGAAGTTGCATTTTCAGGCCCAACACATCTATTTTGTGCTTTTCCAACTTATAATTCCACTTGTTCAATTGTATTTCAGTAAAATATCAACTCTGTGTACATTATAATCATAGTTTGAGGCAACAGACCTCTCACCTCTGAGTTGAACCCAGACTCCCAGAGGTCCATTGGCTGAAACTCATTTGTCCTTCTCAAGCACTAAAAAAGAAATTAGATGTTACTGGTCAAATAAAAGTTGGACTCTGTGCAGTTTGTGGGCCTTTTATTACTGATAATTCACTCTCAATGTACTGCATGTAACGTATCGTGAAAAAATTGTATCATGAAAAAAAATTGCGATACATATCGTGAGTGAGGCGTATCGTTGCAGCCCTAGGCGGCGGTCAAGGCTGACCGGTCATAACCAAAATAGAGTCTCATCTAGACATCATACTGAGTTATTCTTCGAAGTTACAATGAAACCGCTTCATAAATATGAACTGTGGGCTGTGTGGCCGTCATGCTTGACCGATCAAGGCCAAAATAGGATGTTCTCATTTAGACATTATACCGTCATCCTACCAATTTACAATGGAATCCCTTCAAGAATGCAAGCTGTTGACTGTGCTAAAGGAATCAAGGTAACATGCCCTTGTGGCCGTCACAGTTGACTGAATCCCAAAAATAGGACATTCTCATCTAGACATTGACCTGACCCCTGTAACGATGTTGTAGACCAGATATTAAATGATTCAGGCTGGTGGTTCTGTAGAAGATTCTTTAAACAGAACATTTCATATTACACCTAGTTGAAATTCTAGCTCCTGCATTGACCACGGATGGTGAGTGAACACAATAGCCCCTCCTGAATTTCAGTCAGGTGAGCTAACAATGGGGCTTATTCACAAAGATTAATATGTTGATAATTGAAGAAATTGAATATTTTGTTAAATTTTAGCATAGATACAAAATGATTTTCAAACTAATGTTAGTTCATCTCACTGAATACTTATTTTAAATGTCAGACACTCATTTTCACAAGTATTTTAAGGACTATGTTACCCCAAACTTCAATAAACAGAAGTGTCAATGACACCGCAGCTTAACTTGTCTGTGTGTTATGTTTGATGAAAAGGATAATGTTCAATGTTTATGAAAGGATTATGAAATAAGACAAGAATTGTGATAATTGGGAATATGTTAATTTCTGTACCTTGTATGCTGTGTTTTCAATAAAAATAATAAGAGGTGTAGACTGTACTAAAGAATTGAGGGGTGGGTTAATGTGGCCCTCACAGTTAATGTATATGGCCCTCACAGTTAATGTATATCAACGAAAGTTACCAATTTACAGTGAAATTATTCCAAAACGAGTCATTCTATCAAGTTACAATGACATCCCTTCAAAAATACGGCCTGTTGACTGTGCTAAAGGTTTTTGGGCTTCGGTCCTGTGTAGCCATCATGGTTGACCGATCGCAACCAAATGGGGACGTCCTCATCTAGACATTATACTGAGTCATCCTACCAAGTTACAATGAAATCCCTTCATAAATATGACCTGTAGTTTGTGCTAAAGTTTTTTAGGTTTTGGGCTCGGGCAGCAGTCATGGTTGAATGATCATGGCCAAAAGGAGGACGTTCTCATCTTGGCATTATCTGGAGTCATCCCACCAAGTTACAATGAAATCCCTTCATAAATATGACCTGTAGACTGTGCTAAAAGTTTTCGGGCTTCGGGCCCCTGTAGCCATCACAGTTGACCAATCACGACCAAAAGGGGACGTTATCATCTCGACATTACATGGAATCAACCTACCAAGTTACAATGAAATTCCTCCATAAATACGACCTGTTGACTGTGCTAAAGGTTTTGGGCATGGGCAGCTATCACGGCTGAATGATCACGACCAAACGTGGAAATTCTCATCTAGACATTATCTGGGGTCATCCAACCACGTTACAATGAAATACCTTCATAAATATGACCTATAGACAGTGCTAAAGGTTTTCGGGCTTTGGCCCCTGTAGCCGACACAGTTGACCAATCGCAACCAAAAGGGGACGTTCTCAACTAGACATTATATGGAGTCAACCTACCAAGTTACAATGAAATCCCTCCATAAATTCGACCTGTAGACTGTGCTAAAGGTTTTGGGGTTTGGGGCTTAGGCAGTCGTCATGGCAGACAGATTGCTACCAAATAGGGAAGTTCTCATCTAGACATCATACAGAGTCATCCTACCAAGTTACAATGAAATTCCTCCATATTAAATATGACCTGTAGACTGTGCTAAAAGTTTTGGGGTTTCGGACTTGGGCAGCCGTCACGGTTGACAGATCACGACCAAAACGGGATGTTCTCATCAAGATATTATTCAGAGGCATCCTAACAAGTTACAATGAAATCCCTTCATAAATACAACCTGTAGACTGTGCTAATGGTTTTCCGGTTTGGGGCTCAGGCAGCCATCATGGTTGACCGATAGCGACCAAAAGGGGACGTTCTCATCTAGACATGACCACAAACCTGCATTGGAAATTTTGTGATGCTGGGACAAAAACTACAGGGTGTAGCCTGTGCTAAAGGAAAATGTGAACAGACTAACAGACTTCCACACACGTGATGGTAATAGCTTATCTTGACTTTGTCAAGTTAAGCTAAATATCATGGTGTAAAAACACACAAACGAAACAATTTGGATGCTAATGTTGCATATCTGTTGGATCAAGGCAATTTAACTAACATCTCCATGATGAAAAGAGAGTAATGAAAATAATTTTGGGGTGAAAAAATGTCTTTTAATTCTCTAATTTTAAAAACAGGATAATGCTGAATATGTGGGAAGTTTCACTGAAATGGTTTAACACAACTTATTCAGTGAACATCCATCTAGCACCAATTATCAATAAAATGAAAGTGTCAATGACACTGTAGCTTAACTTGTATATTGTGTTTGATGAAAAGGATAATGTTCAATGTTTATGAAAGGCTTATAAAATAAGACAAGATTTGTGATAATTGGGAATATGTTCATTTCTGTTCCCTGTATGCTATGTTTTTGATAAAAATAATATGAGGTGTACACTGTACTGAAGAACTGAGGGGTGGGTTAATATGACCTCACAGTTAATGTATGTGGCCCTCACAGTTAATGTATATCAACGAAAGTTACCAAGTTACAGTGAAATTATTCCAAAATGAGTCATCCTATCAAGTTACATTGAAATCCCTTCATAAATATGGCCTGTAGACTGTGCTCAAGGTTTTTGGGCTTCGGGCCCCTGTAGCCGTCAGTTTCCCAATTGCGTCCAAAGAGGACGTTCTCATCTAAACATTATATGAAGTCATCCTACCGAGTTACAATGAAATCCCTTCATAAATATGACCTGTAGACTGTGCTAAAGGTTTTGGGGCTTTGGGCTCGGGCAGCCATCATGGTTAAATTATCACAACCAAAAGGGGACATTCTCATCTGAGCATCATCTGGAGTGATCCTACGTAGTTACAATGAAATCCCTTAATAAATATGACCTGTAGACTGTGATCAAGGTTTTTGGGCTTCAGGCCCCTGAAGCCGTCACAGTTGACTAATCATGACCAAAAGGGGATTCATCATCTAGGCATTATATGGAGTCAAACTAACAGGTTACAATGAAATCCTTCCATAAATATGACCTATAGACTGCGCTAAAAGTTTTGGGGTTTTGGGCTCGGACAGCCATCAAGGCTGAATGATCGCGACCAAAAGGGGACGTTCTCATCTAGACATTATTTGGAGCCATCCAACCAAGGTACAATGAAATCCCTTCATACATATCACCTGTAGACTGTGCTAAAAAGTTTTTGGGCTTCATGCCCCAGTAGCCGTCACAGTTGCCTAATGGTGTCCAAAAGGGGCTGTTCTCATCTAGACATTATATGAAATCAACCTACCAAGTTACAATGAAATCCCTTCATAAAAATGAACTGAAGACTGTGCTAAAGGTTTTGGGGCTTTGGGCTAGGGCAGCCATCATGGCTGAATGATCGCAACCAAAAGGGGACATTCTCATCTGAGTATCATCTGGAGTGATCCTACGTAGTTACAATGAAATCCTTTAACTGGTAGAGTGCTAAATTATTTTCGACCACCAAAAATTGTTAACACATCTTTGCCGCGTTGCAATTTATAGGAGAGTGCCTGTGGGCACTCTCCTATAAATTGTAACAAGGCAAATCTTAAGAGACTAAATAATATCACTTCAAAGATAATATGAAGCACAGCTACTGAATTTGAAGCCTTTTAGTTGCAGTACCTGCACTTAAGAATAAAGCCCAAATATGGGCTTCCAGCACTCTACCAGTTAATAAATATGACCTGTAGACTGTGATCAAGGTTTTTGGGCTTCAGGCCCCTGAAGCCGTCACAGCTGACCAATCACGACCAAAAGGGGATGTCATCATCTAGGCATTATATGGAGTCAACCTAACAAGTGACAATGAAATCCTTCCATAAATACGACCTATAGAATATGCTAAAAGGTTTTTGGGCTCGGGCAACCACCAAGGCCGAATGATCGCAACCAAAAGGGGATGTTCTCATCTAGACAATATTTGGAGTCATCCAACCAAGGTACAATGAAATCCCTTCATAAATATCACCTGTAGACTGTGCTAAAAAGTTTTTGGGCTTCGGGCCCCTGTAGCCATCACAGTTGCCCAATCGTGTCCAAAAGGGGACGTTCTCATCTCGACATGATATGAAGTCAACCTACCAAGTTACAAAGAAATCCCTCCATATTAAACATGACCTGCAGACTGTGCTAAACGTTTTGGGGTTTGGGGCTTGGGCAGCCATCATGGTTGACAGATCATGCCCAAAAGGGGACGTTCTCATCTAGGCATTACACAGAGGCATCCTACCAAGTTACAATGAAATCCCTTCATAAATACGACCTGCAGACTGTGCTAATGGTTTTCGGGTTTTGGGCTCGGGCAGCCATACCGGTTGACCGATCGCGATCAAAAGGGGACGTTCTCATCTAGACATGACCCCAAACCTGCATATGAAATTTTGTGACGATCAGACAAGAACTGCGGGGTTTAGCGCGTGCTAAAGGAAAATTTGAACAGACACTCACAGACTAACAGACTTCTGCACGCATGATGGCAATAGCTTATCTTGACTTTGTCAAATTAAGCTAATAATTTTTTTAAATATATGAATAACTGTAAAAAATACTCTAGTCACCCCACAAACTAAACAGAGTTCAGTGACGTGCAATGTCCGCTGGTACTTGTCAGCATCTGAGTGAGACATCAAAAGGCAACACACAGCCTGCTGGATGAACCTGGTTCATGATGCCCTAACATTTAGCCTCTTCATATGCACAAATTTAGATGCCCTACCCACAAATTCACCAGAGTGCAGTGACATGCAATGTCCACATGTACGGTAGTAACTGCGAGACATCAAAAGGCAACTCACTGCCTGCTTGTTCATGATGCCCTATCTTCAGGTGATGACTGGGGGACCAGTTTATGGGGAGATAATTTGAGCAGCAGTCTGTTTTTTTACTTGTTTTACCAAAGTGATTACTGCCGTTAATGCAGATGTTTTTGGAGGTCGGTGAGGAGAGGCAGCCACACCAAGGGGGTGTTTCCTGCTACAGGCGGACTACCTTAGTTGCTTTTGGTTTATTGCTGGGTAGTGATTCTAAACTATGACCTCAAATTCAATTGAGAACTCAAGAACTTCTCCCTATTGAAAGGGCAATTTCAACAAACATACAGGCCTAAATAAGCTTCATACAATACAATCTGGTAAAATTCCACAAAATTAATAAAAAAAAAACACACATGTATGTTTATTAGGAACACAAGAGTAACCATGAAAGTGCTTTTAAATATTGTAGAGGAACATATATGGGTACACTTTGTGGAAAAATATGCCATGAAAAGTCATTTGAAAGGGGGGGGGGGGGGGGAGGGTGGATATACTTTTGACAGTGGAATAAAATGGGGAAAAAGAATTTCTCTGACACATTTTGAAAGGATTTTGCTCACTCGCAACACACAGGGCAGATAATGAATCTCTGTAATGCCAGGTTTCTTGGCAGAAAAACCTCTAACTTATCTCTATATCAGGTATTTCCAACATAGTCAATGGACTACGTCCAGTTATTCAGTCGGGCAAAACTGCAGAACGAACAATATAATTAAATCTGAAAAGATCTTACTTATGCACAATGGCTAATCGTGACCATGACAGTTTAACGGGTGGAGGAAGCCGGAGTACCCGGAGAGAACCATCGAGCAACGACGAGCAGCTATCAGCTCTCCAACATCGTAACTCTGCACCGCAGCACAGGCAAGGTTAGATTGGTTGAAGACATGCACACCATCGACGTGCAGTACGTCTCAGTACACAGCGTCATTGTGCCCCCATGTAGGCAATCGGGGTGAAGTGTCTTGCCCAAGGACACAACGTGGTTGCTGCAGGTGGGATTCGAACCGAGGACCTCTCGGCTTGCAGTCCGTCTTTTAGTGAGGTACACTGTGGTATCAGGTTGGTATTCAGTATCTGACTTGACAGATTTGCTGATAGTACCAAAGGGGAATTCACACCAGGAAATACAGAATAAGTTGCTCTTGTATCATTCAACCATCGTACCACAAATGTCACAGCCAAAGAGCTCAACACTGGCATTCTTTTGCCAAAACAAATCATATCGACAGTAATTCTGTGACTTTTTCCAAGCACACTTTAGCCTTTAAAGGTCTGTTTTACTTTTTGGCTTTTCCGATCTCAGAGCATCTGTTCTTAACAAGCCATCATTTGGATGTTCTGATGACAATGGACAAACCACCTGGGTAGTGATCTCTAGTCAAGACTTGGCTGCCTTAAAAAGGGGAGGAAAGCCTGGACTTGAAATCACTCCTAGTAACTTGACATGTACAGGTTGCAGTCTAGTAGAAATTCAGGACAATTGCTCAGGCATTTGAGGTTAAATAAAACTGAAAAGAAAATCAGTCACTTCTAAAATGAAAATGAACACTTCAGCATCAATGAAGCCTCAAGATGGTCTTAAAAAAAAGTATATGTAGGAAAGTTTTCAAGTACAGATGGCTTTGGTATTTAATGGTTGGTTGCATTCGGTTTTCAGTATTAGGGCTGTCACGATTAATCGATTAATCGACTGTTGATCGGTCACGGCGAAATCGATTAGTATTTTTCATTGTCGAATAATCGGTAAATTGTATCCCGTTTTAGACGTTTAATAATTAAAAGAAAATTTGATGAAAAAACTATTGTTTCTTAAGGTAAAGAGTTAAGAACATCGATGTTAAATCCCAAGACGCTGTTGGAAGCAATAGTCTTCCAGGTACATTCATCAAAGCTTTGATGTTCTGAACTTTTGAACCGTCAGTGTAATAATCAAGACCGACCGGTCTTGATTATTACACTGACGGTTCAAAAGTTCAGAACATCAAAGCTTTGAATGCACCTAAAAAGGATCGTCTTCGTTGTTTCCTTGAGGTAGGTCAACTGACTTGAACTTCATTTTCATCGACTTCAAAGAGAGGGAGAGGAGGGGGAGGGGTCATTTAGGTATGATTAATCGTCGATTATTTGCGATGATAAATCGATTCCTAAATTAAAAAATCGTGACAGCCCTATTCAGTATCCACATGATTATCCTTAACAGGCATGCAGATTTCAGATATTCACGGAACCCCACAAAACCTACTTTGGTTTCCAACACAAGCTATCAGGGAACCTATTTTTATTTTTTCCCAATTCTGTACTGATTTTCTTAGTCCAAACATGGACTGAAAGACTGTATTTTAGATTTTTGGTTTGGTACGTTCCATTCCAAAATTTTTAAAAAATATGGTCTTTCAGGCCATGTTTGAACTACCATTTTCTTATCCTCATTTCCAGTTAAGACCTGGAAATGTTTAAGAAGAACCATGAATATGCAGTGGATTGTTAATGATGAGAGGGTGAATACATTTGATGAAATAATAAATAAAAAAGTGAAACTAGTTATGTGTTTTCATTTATGCCTTTTGTGCCCTTGAACACGCAATTTAATTGCGACAGATCAACTGCGACAATGAAGACTCCAGGGTATTTTTTGTTTTTAAAAATTTGATTAGCAGTTTGCATCTTGGTTTCAAAATGTGATGATAAATAGTGAATATAAGGCAAATATGAAAGAAAAATGATTAGCGTTAGGACATTTTTGTATAGCATTTTGCGATGCGAATCCAGTCATGCAAAACCTTGGACTCAGATGAGTGTGTAATAACATTACTTGCAAGTGAACAAGATAACAAAGAAAAAACAATCAAAACTGCAGGACAATGAAATAATTATTTTGGTTTTTACTTTAAAGTTGAACAAATGAAAAAAATAATTAAATAGTCTGTGCGTATTCTGATTCAGAAGTGGTGAAATGTTAAAGTGCTAAACATCCCATTCAGAAAAGTAACGGTATTTAATTGATTGGGATGAAGTGTCAGTAAAACTTGATTATAAATAAAGTGCAAACTCTCCTCTTCTCCTTTATTCTGCACAGAGCACTGTGAAATTGGAAGAACATATCTTGCATTTTAGCGAAGATATTTTCCCCTCATCGCCACTAATTCATCAGTTTCGGTGATAAAAAGTGATTTTATTATTGTTTTCAATGATACAGTTGCATGTGTTTGGCTTCACATGATTTTGTAATCAAACATGCTGAAACTTGGTGCCTTTTTTTTGTAATTAAGAAGCAGAAACTGTTGGAAACATGCATGCTCAACAATCTGCATTTTGAAAAGGAGTGCCAGATGTGTAATTTAAGCATTGTGGAGAACCTGGAACACTTTCTACTGGAATTAGGGTTGGGCGGTATTTCGGTATACCGATTATATTCGGTAATATTTTCAATACCGTTACCGATACCGGCAAATAATTGTTTAATCGGTATACCGAAAACTCGGTTTTACCGCGATATGCAATTCTCAAATTGCCCATCGCGGTTGGCTGTGAATAGTTTCATGTCAATCAGGCTCGATACACTTGGCTTAAATTTGGGTAATTATTGTATTCTGTTTAGTTTCTTGCTGTGCGAATCATAGTAAAGTTCAAGATACGTGTGTGTTTGCAGGTTTCTGCCAAGTCATTTATATTCTGTGGAGGCATTTAATGAATAGCTGACTGCTGGAACTGAAGCAATTCTGTTTACCTTGAATTTGAAACAAGTTGAGGTGGAGGGCACGCACTTAGCATGCGTAGTTAGTCACGTGGACACTTTCGGCCAATGGCACTGCCGTCTGCTGAAGTTAAATAAAAATAGGACATTTTCTTTGGGGGAAATATCAGAGGATTCCAAACGAAACTCACAGTGATTGGCTGCTAGGACACGCAGTACGTCATTACTGCCTCGTGATTTCAGAAATGTGCTTGCAGGATTATTCAACACAAAAAGGACGAAAGTCTTGTCATTATTTAAAAAAAAATAAAAAAGCCCAACTTACTTACATTTTCTACCAAGCAGCATTCGCCCCATACAACCTTTTTATTTGAATGGTGATGTGTATGTAATACGGTTATTAATTTTAATCAAACATGAAAATTATTGTGATGAACTGTGGCAATCGCATGCCCTTCTGTTGTTACTTTTTGCACACTTCACTTCTCAATCTCATGTCACTGGACGATTCTGATTCGAAGAATTATTATCTCTGGGTTTGATTTTATTTTGAATTTTCTTCGATAAACATCAAATGTGCCTTGTTATATACCCCAAGTTGTCCCAACTGAACTTTGTGCTAAACTAAAATCATTTGTGAGTAAATATTTGAAAAAGTTTTGATTTTTGACGGCCGTCTTGTGCAAAGCTTCAGGCTCAAATTTTACAGTTTCGACACGATGAAGTTGCGTTTTTTGTTATGGAGAAGACCCCCTTTGATTTTAATCGGTATTTCGGTATACCGCGGTAATATTTTGCGATTACCGCGGTATTTATTTTTACCAATACCTCCCAACCCTAACTGGAATGCCCAAAATACCAGTATAACTGACTAAGATTCACTAGGAGTTTTATGGGGAAATGGGATGGGAGAATGAAGGACATGTGGTTAGTGACTGGCACAAAGGGGAGGGTTAATATGCTTATCGTAGAGATTGGGAAGAATGAGGAATGGGATGTCATCAAGCAGTGACAAGCACTTTTTGTCTCTGAGTGTTGGGAGGAGAGAAGTGTGGGAAAAGGGAGGCAGTTGGGAGCACATGGGGTAACCAAGGCCTTCTCACATGAGAACCGTGACAAATCAGTGGCCAGCCAAAGTGTTATTCTTTTGACAGAAATTGTCAAAACGAGCGCAATGTTGTTACTGTTATGATCACTGTTTCATCGATGATAAATAATACAATTTTAGTCTTGGCAGAGAACAGTGTGTTTCAAGTGCCTCTTGATAAAAAGCATAATGCTAAACAAATTGTGGGAACTTGTTTTTTGTTTCCCTGATTTTGCCCCGACGGAACTTTCAAGGAAACGGACCGAGCGTTTCCGTGAAATCTGCATGCCTGCAGTAATGGTTTGCTTTTTCGGTATATTGCTCATCTCTACATTTTTTCACCAACGAAGAATGCAAATAAATCCCCCAACAGCCAGTAGATGAGCTCCATTTGATACCAAATTTAAAAAGTTTAACCCCCCTACATTACAAGTCAAAATAAACTGCAACATAACTGCAATAAACTAAGTATACTGTTGCTCCTGCACTGAGATCAGAATCTGACATCATTTTCTGAAAAGCTCTGTGATGCCCAATATTTTTCTGTGGAATATTGCAGGAATGGGTGGATGGATGTGAAAAACAAAAATCTGGCCCCAGGGTCCAGGAGTGTTCGAAGTCCCTCCCCCTCCCCAGTGTAGCAGTTCCCCAGCCCTGGTAATTCACCTTCAGCAATCAGCAGTGCCGAGGAAAGGAAAAATATCCACAGCAAAAATACTGCCGAGGATGGCTTGTTGAGAAAGCCTTGTGGTGGCAGGAATTGTACAACTTCCAGGTTACACAGGGAATCAAACCATGTGGGTTGCACTACACTGTATTGCTAATCTTACAATTTACAGTACAAGTTGTGCAGCAAAACTACTAGAAACTATGTGCTCTGTTTCTTCTATGTTGATAACACCAAAAATGACATCAGTTTCTGGAAAGCTCTTAGAGCTTTCCAGAAATTGATGTCAGATTCTGGTGTCATCAACATAGAAGCAGTGATGTACTTAGTTTGTGGTTATGCTGTATCTTATTTTCACTCATACTATACATATTGAGCAAGTAGCCTGCTTACTTCCAAGATTTTTTCTCAGCATTCACATGGTTCATGATATTGGCATGATCTGAGTGAAAGATTCTGCATATTGATTATGATTATATACACATGTATCTCAACTACTTTCACATATTAAAGTTACTTAAAAGTTTTCACTTCAACGCATGTTACATATGCATCGCAACTGAGCATATGCCCTGCCCCCAGATGATTTTTACACAATCAAACAGGCTTCACAGCATTTGCCGTTGGAACATCAGTTTTCCACAGCAGTTTTTTTGACGAGAAAACAAGGATGAATTACCAGGACTGTTCCCCCCCCCCCCCTCCAAATCTTATGCTCCCTCCTGCGATATGTTCTGCATTCAGTGCACGATAAGTTTTGACAGGGAAGTTGGGGGGGGGGGGGGGGGGGCGTCTCACTGCTGGTTGGACACAATACATGTTTCGGAGAAAGAATATGAATATTTATTTCTTCCGAAAAACAACAGTTGTGTGCACTGTTTTTTTTTTTGGAGTATGAGAGTGAACATATATGCATCTATCAGATGAACACTTCGTGGCAAATGGATTGTAAATTCCGATATCACAATGCAAGAGTTGAAATCCAAAACAACTTTCCCAACTAAAAAAACATTTAAATTGTTGTCCAGTTCGATTCTGAATCACCACCATTAATTAAATTTCTAATTAAGATACCTTACATAGTCACGTTTAGAAGAAGTGAAGCGAATGGTTCTCGAGAATTTTGGTTGACAGGTTGAGTCTCTGAATGTTCTGAAACAGGTGACAAGGGCAGAGAGATCGCCATTTTTTCTGGAAAGCAGTGTTTTCACGACACATCAGCTCGTGCTGAAGACAGTGAAGCCAATCAAGTGGAACTTTTTGATCAACTGGGCCTGCTCAATGGAACCGGGTGAAAGAGACAATGCTTCGTTTGGGATGACGGGTCCTACTATACAGTTTAACGCCGAGGGAATTGAATTGAAGAAAATTTAATATTTGTTATTTTGCAGTATACATGTAGAAATACACGGCGAACCGAAAATACATCCATGGTGAAATTTATACTGCAGGGAAATGGTATAGCCCCTAAACAGTGGCTGTCTTCCTACCATTCCCTAAGGTACCGTATAGAAGTGTATATTATTCTTGACAGCAGATAGTGGTGGTGGAGGGGAGGGGGGGGGGGGGGGCTCAGTAGGTAGAAGTGCAGGTTGCAAGCCGAGAGGTCCTCGGTTCGAATCCCACCTGCGGCAACCGCAAAGTGGGCAAGAGACATCACCCCCACTAATACAAGTGGGAGGCACGGTGGTGTTGTGTACTGAGGCGTGCTGCACGTCGATGGTGCGCCTGACTTCAACCAATGATAACCCTGCTTGTGTGGAGTTAGTAATAGTATGTTGGGGAGCTGGCAGTTGCTCGCCGCTGCTCGGTGGTTCTCTCCGTGTACATTGGCTCCCTCCACTCGTAAAACTGTCGTGGTCATGACTAGACATTGTGCAGAAATATGTGACCTTAAACATCAAAAATTAAATATAAAAAATAGATCCCGGGCATAGCCTACCGAGGTGACGGAAAAATAAGTGAGTAAGAGGCATTTAAAATGCTCAAACACATAGTGCAGATATATAATTTAGTCAGTTGAAACAAAAGTTAAAACATATGAAAAAATTATTAATTTGAGGGAATTTTTCTACCCTGTATTTGGGATTTTGGGCCTGTATGTTTATTAAAATTGCCCTTCCAACAGGCAGAAGGTCTTCCAATTGGTAAATCTTCACTAGATTGAGTGATAGTCTTTTGTTCAGCGCAGTGTATCCATTGTCATTGACATTGTTGTGATCGTGATGCCAAAACGCCTATTAGTTTTCCTCAATACAACTAGCTGCAATACTGATTACTGGGAAATAAGTTGGCTTTTGGATAAAATTAACAAGCTTTACTCCCTCACCACCCCAATGGGTTTCCACTCTTTATCTTATACCTGTTGAAGATATAGCCCATGTGTTATAGATTATCTATAACACATACCCCTATGTCATATAGATTGGAGAACATTTTGAGTCGACATTTTGACACGAAATCATCCCCAAAACCCTTTTAAAAATGCAGAAAAGAACAAAAATGGTCGGTATAAGATAAATACAACAATACCATAGAGTGTTTTGATATGTTTGATATCTCAACTCGTTGAAAGTGAGTTTTGTTCGCTCGGCAAGCCTCGCGAAAAAAACTCACTTTCAACTCGTTGAGATATCAAACATATCAAAACACACTATGGTGGACCCCACTCGAAGGTGGAGAGTGGGTGAGTTCTGCATTCCGGAAGGGAGCAGCAAACTTCTCAGTGTGGGAGAGACGGGTGATTACGAGTATTTGGGGGTAAATATAAACATTACAGGAAGAGGCATCTACCGGAACCACACAAATAAATTGATTCTGAAGGGGAAGCGAATCCTTAACCAAATGAAACTTATAGGGAGAAACAGTTTCAATAAGGTTTTCGTGGGGAAAACCATTTGGGAAATGGTGGGGCTGCCAAGTATAACATACGGTACGGAAGTGGTACCCCTAAACCAGACGGCCGTAAAGAGCTTGGAAATCCTGCAGAACGATGCAGGCCGATGGATAACGGGGTCGAGTAATGCCGCAGCGCTAGAAGCAATCAGGGGTGAGCTTGGGCGGATGAGGATCAAGGACAGGATAGACCTGTTGAAGCTCGGTTATCTTAATTATTTGGTAAATCTCCCCGACAGCCGATGGTGTAAAGTAATGTTCCTGAGAATTTTCAACTCAAATATCAAAACGGGGTGGATGGTCCAAATGAGGGGGCTAGTAGAGAACTACTCATTGGAGATCTCGGACCTGGACGTTGGGGCAAACCGGGTAAAAAAATCGTCAGAGAAAGGGTCATGGAGGATTGTAACCGTAATTGGCGAGAGGGGGTCAAATCAAAGAGGTCTTTGGGTGGACTGCGTGATAAAGAGAAGCCAGGTTTTGAAGAGTACCTTGATGGCACCTTTGGGGGGTCACTGTTGTTCAAGCTGAGGTCGCGATCCCTGGAGCTGAGGGGAAAAATTGGGAAAGACGATGAAAGGGAGTGCCAGATGTGTAACTTGGACATGGTGGAGACCCTGGAACACTTTCTTCTAGAATGCCCAAAGTATCAGCCTAAAAGAATGAGATTCACTGGGAGTATAATGGGGAAGTGGGATGGGAGAATGAAGGACATGTGGTTAGGGGGAGACTCAAAGGAGAGGGTTAATATGCTAATCGGAGAGATTGGGAAGAATGGGACAAGGGATATCATCAAGCAGTTCGTCTCCGAGTGTTGGGAGGAGATGAAGCGTGGGAATAGGGAGGCAGTTGGGAGTACAGGGGTAACCATGGCCTTCTCGTCCGAGAACCGCGACAAATCAGCGGCTGGCCAAAGTGTTATTATATTATTATTATCGTATATGTACTATTATTTGGGCTTGTACTTTTATTTAATTTTGTTAAATGTTGCACCCCGGACTTTTTTTCCGCACATGGGTGGTTCCCCTAAAAGCGTATATTATTATTGTGTTCATCTTATTTTTATCCGGCAATAGTAGGCTACTCGAATTCCGATACTTATTTCGATTTTGTCGACACAAAAGTTGGTTCTAACAAATAAAATGCTCTACCCTTTTCTCAGATTGATGTGGCCTTATTTCTTTAAATCATTACTCATCAACATGTCAGTGGTGTTACCGGTGTAAACGGATATTCTACATATCAAACTCACTATTTTGTCTTTTAAACGAGTTTGACACCTCACGAAATTGCTCTGAAAGTGAATTCAAGATATTCTGTTTCTGGAAAAATAGCTAAACATCAAAGAAGATTACCCTTTTCGTTTTCAGTTGAGAGGCGTAGCTGTAACTGGAAAATTGGTCAGTGGTATTCCGATTTCTATGGATATTACCAAATTAACAAAAGAAAATGGAGTTCTACTTCAATTCAAGACCAGAAGAGGGAAGTGACTTCCCTAAAGCTGATCAACTCTCCTGCGGCGACTTTGCAATGTGAAGCTGTTGTTTCTTACAATTTCCAAGAGGAGAATTACAAAAAGACGCCAAAACAGGCGGGGGGGGGGGGGGGGGGGGGGGGGGAATTGCTCGAACATAGATGGATATTTTTATTTTGCAGATTTTTGGACCCACCCACCCTTTCCTGCATATTTTGTCCATGACACTTTGGGGACCCACCCCCATCTCATACATTTTATATATAAAACTTTGGCACTCGGACACTAGTTAACTCGAAACGTGTAATGCACCCTGATTCAATGCATATTTTTATATGTCCAAGCTTGTTTCCATTTACTCTATCAGATGCATTTTTGAAGACTTACCAGATTCACATCAGTTCACAAAGACACATTACTGTATAGCTTGAACCCCATGTGGGCCCGGGTATAATAGATCTACATTTGGTTGCCCGATTGTTAACGCACATCAGCGATGGCCCGGCTGTTCATACAGACATTTCAATATTATATTGATGTAGCAAATTGTAAAGAATTTGTTTTATCCTTATATACTGAGGTGTCTGTGTGAATGGGCTTGTTAGTTCTTCCGGTGGTTGGTGAATTCCTTAGGCCATCCAGTGGATCTGTTTGAAAAGCTCTACCTTCATCTTGGGAACTTGCAACGCTGTGATAAAGGCATCATATACCCATAGTTGTTGAAAGCAAAGTAAAACCCCAATAAAACCAGATCACACAATTGCGACAAACAAAATGTGTAGCTTAATGTTCTTACAAATCCTGTTTCTTGGTATTTACCTTGCAAATGAAACTCATTTATTTTTTCCCCCCAGAAACCTTTGATTTTAAACCAAATTTAAACAAGCTTTTCCTAATTTTATCTCTGATATGCAGTGATAAGAACTTCGGTCTTGTTTCTGTAAATCATGGTGTAAGTAGGCATATGTGACCACTGTGTCTCTTGTGCCCATAATTAATTTACTACTGCTTATACGGTAACCGTGTATATATTGCAAATATTGGTTGAGTAAATGGGAACTTGTTTTTGTTCTGGCTCAAGAAGGGCGAACCTTATGTTATTGTTTTTGTTATCGCATCTGCATATACCAGGATAGCGATCAAAAAGACTTTCGTTTTTGTTACATCAGATTTTTTTTGTTTTTGTTGAAATAAAAATTAATATTTTCAGTTTTTTCATTTTGAAAAATCAGTCCCACCAAGCTATTATGACTCATTAGCCAATATTATATATACTATGCTTTATTTTAAAGAATGTTCTATTAAAAAAACTTGATATGAATGAATTATGTTGTGAATAGATATTTTTGTTGACTTTATGAGAAAATTATCGGGCAATTTTTTTCCGCTCAATATTAGGCACCCAACCCCATCCATAAGTCAGTTTTGGATGAAATTCTACAATATTTTTATATTAAGGGGGTTAGTTTGTTAACTATGCTTCTAAATGGGCTTTTATGATCAAATGGTGACATTTTGTTACAGTTTGGGATACAAAAGATGCCATAACAGTGAAAAAGAAAAACAAATGCATTAACTGTTTTCGCACATTCTTTTGGGGGTACTTGACCACCCACCCCCGACCTATGTTCATGCAATCTCCCCCCCCCCCACCACCACCCCCACCCCCCGAAACAGGTGGATAAAAAAATCATACTTTTTGCGTCCATGGTATTAATCAGAATGATTGCACAACCCATCATATTTAGTGGACAAAAACAACAGTAAATGATGTATTTTGGAGTTTATTTTCAAATTTAAAAAGACCAGACGACCTCACTAGACTAAACAGGGGAGATAATTTCAAATGTAATTGAAAAACTCCACTGCACCAGTTGATGGCGATCAGCTGTCGGAAAATCCATCAAGATGTGTCTGTCGCGTTCCCCGAGGTAATATTTAATAGCGGACCCAGAATTCGGGGGAAGGGGTATTAGTGGATGCGATGGGCGCACCATCAAAAAATGGTCGGCTTCTCTTCCAATTTACATTAGTGGAAGGCCGGGCAACTCTATGCAAATTTGTTTTGGAAAGATATCCCACAAAACACATAACGATATCGTAACGTGCATGGATGATGTACTGGTACAACATTCCGCGCACGTTATGCCAACTTTGTGTGTTGGTTTGGTTGGCACACAAATGCCACATTTTTTATATGCTTACGCCGCAAACGGCAGTGAGAGAGAACAATCAAGGTGCATTGTCAAGTCCCAGTAGTCCATGGGTGAGTAATTGTGAAACATAATTCTGGCAAAAAAGATACCCCTGCATCCAACCTCAATTGTGTCCAAAAATCGCGAAAGTGTGATACTGTCCAGTCTAAAAGAACAAGAATAACTGCATCGCCAAGGCATGCCTTAAGCTTCGAAGGCATACCCTGATGACACAGTTGGAATATTTGTCTGGGAATTATATAAAAAAAAAAACTCGGAGCAACGACGAACAACTGTCAGACCCCACACCCCCCCCCCCCACCCCAACGTACTAACCCCACACATGCATTGGTTGAAGACAACTGCATCATCGACGTGCAGTAGGCAGCGCCACCGTGCCCCCACGTGGGCAATTGGGATTAAGTGCCCTGCCCAAGGACACAATGCGGTTGCCGCAAGTGGGATTCGAACCGAGGACCTCTCGACTTGCAGTCTGTATCTATGCCTACTGAGTCATCGCGTTCCCTGGTGAGTAAATACATGTAGTGGTCGTGTAGCATTGGCTTCCCAACTTCTGGTTTAATTAGCATGTACCGCACTCAAAATTGATCATGCCGGGGAGTGACGTCTGGGTTAGGTTTTAATGACCAGCTGGTGTTGAACTCATTTTGTCCCAGCTGTCATTATCGACTCAAATCCAAACTGGAGAAATATTGTAACTGCATCATCAAGGCATGCCTTAGGATTCGAAACCATTCCTTGATGACGCAGCTGGAATAGATGCCCATCAAAAAGCATATGTTTCAACACCCAAGATATGAGGGCGCGGTGACTCAGTAGGTAGAGGTGTAGGCTGCAAGCCGAGAGGGCCACCGTTCGAATCCCACCTGCGGCAACCGCGTTGTGTCATTGAGAAGACGCTTTGTCCCCATTGCCCACGGCGGTCCGGATGGGATTTTGTCCGATGGGATTTTGTCCGCGCACCGAACAATGATCATCAAAAGGAAAATATTGAATAAACATTAATCAGAGCCGCGGTAAACAAACGTCGAAATTAAGTAGATGGCTGAGTAGTTTATTTTGTTCTGGCATGTCTATTTTCACAATCTCGTGTGTCAAATTTTAATGCAAGAAGGTATTTATTTATTTATTTATTTATTTATTTATTTATTTATTTATTTATTTATTTATTTATTTATTTATTTATTTATTTATTGGTGTTTTAATGTCACAAACTTATGCACAATGGCTAATCGTGACCGTGACAGTTTTATTGGTGGAGGAAGCTGGAGTACCCGGAGAGAACCATGCACCGAGCATCGACGAGCAACAGTTACTGTCAGCTCCTCAACATTCTAACTCTGTTCAAGCTCCGGTCAAGCAGGGTTACAGTGGTTGAAGACATGCGCACCATCGACGTGCAGTACACCTTAGTACACGGCGTCATCGTGTCCCCATGTAGGCAACCGGGATAAAGTGCCTTGCCCAAGAACACAACGCGGGTCGTACCGGACAGGGATCGAACTCGGGACCTCTAGCATAGAAGTCCAATTTAGGTGTGATAGACTTACCGATGGATAAAACACAAACCGTCCCATAGCCGAATCGTCCCCAACAATTTGACCCAAACCGTCCCCCAACTAATTGACTCAAACTGTCCCCAACTATTTGACCCAAACCGTCCCCAACTATTTGACCCAAACCGTCCCATGGCCGAACCGTCCCCAACTATTTGACCCAAACCGTTCCCAACTATCGAACCAAACTGTCTCATGGTATTATAACCAGTACAAATATATCATTAACGCATAAGCAGTAATTAGAACATAAGTCATAGCGCGTCCCTAATCAGAGGTGTCGGATTATAATTGTCACGTAAAACTCTGGCATCTTTTCATGTAGATTAAAATATTGTTGAAACCAGACGGCATGTCTAGTGAATGAATAAACTCACAGCGCAATAATTATTTACTCATCAGGTTAGACGTAACTCTAGGCAACTCATGAAGGTATATAAGCTTTTAAATTCTGCGACACAAAGACCATTCACCATTGGGGCACACATTTTCACATCCATTCGCACCTCTGAACTCAGAGTGCGAGCATCCTAATTATAACCTTAATTATGGAAACACTGGAACTACCAGCGCGACTGAAGAGAACAATAGCAGCTCTGGGCATCTCTTGCCCTGTCACCTGGACTGTCCAGGAGACAGGCAAGAGAGACCATCTGAACCCGGAGTTCATCGTTGAAGAGCACAACACCACCACACCTTCTTCGGGGAGAGGTAGCATCTTTTGTGAGAGGAACCCCTCTCACACTGGTCCTCACCCGATGAAGCCTGGACCTGGCCCTGAAAAGAAGACGAGCAAGAAGAAAAGGATCCCATCCACCAGGCGCCGGAATGCCCGGCAGCTGGAGACGTTCCTGAAAAAAGAAGAAGGAAGAGAAATAAAGAAATATATTTATATTTTCATCAAAAAGACAGTTGAGGCATCGCACTGAGACATCTGGTGAATGATTTCAGCGATAGCTGGGTGTCTGACAAACACACATTCCACGCACTGAGCCAGGAGGTCGGTCAGAGAATTTACCACATTCAGTCCTAGGCCTCAATACCTTGTAAATCAGCCTCGGTTCGCGAGACAAGTGCGGATCCGACGTGCCATACTCCTCACCAAACGTCTAATATCAGCCTGACAGATGTTATTCCATTCTTCTTGAAGTACAGCGGCGACTTCCTGGACATTGGAAGGGGCTGTTGGCGTTGTCGTAGGCGCCTGCCAAGCACATCCCAGACGTGCTCGATTGGTGAAAGGTCTGGACTTAGTGCTAGCCAAGGCAGTGTAGTGATGTTCTGCACCTGGAGGGACTCTGTGGCGACACGGGCCCTGTGTGCTCTTGCATTGCCGTCTTGGAAAATGAATAGACGGCCGTGACGTCGCGCAGTTGGTACCACGTGAGCTGCTAACATGTTGTCACGGTAGTACTGCCCTGTGACCCGCCCTTGGATGACATGTAATACTGTTCTGCTTGTCATGGTTATGCCACCCCACATCATAACAGATCCACCACCAAAATCGATCGTGCTGCCTAACAGTTACGTCATGGTATCGTTCGTTCCGCCGCCACCGCTACACTCTGTTTTGCCTGTTGTGGAAGTCGAGAGTGAACCTCGATTCATCAGAAAACATAACGTTGCTCCATCGACGATTGTCCCAGCGCTGTCGTGCTCCACACCAATTACACCTTGCTGCGATGTGACGTTCAGTCAAACGTGGAATTATTCGAGGTCGTCGAGCGTTCAGATTCCAGCTGTGTAGGCGATTTCGGATAGTCTGACCACTGACTCTCACATCTGTCACTCGGTGCAGCTGCTGTCCAATTTCTGGGGCACTTTGATGGCGGTTGCGTAATGCTGTAGTTCGGATGAAACGATCCTGGTTAGCAGTTGTCGCCCTTGGACGACCTGACCGACGTCTGTCATCAACATTGCCTGTCTGACCACAACCTGCTAATCACCGATTGAATAACGTTGAGAATTTGGGCCACTGCAGTCCGTCTGTTGTCAGCTTCCAGCATGCCAACGGCACGTAAACGTTCGTCACGTGTCAGTCTTCGTATACCTCAAAAGATACGTGTCGACCAGAAACTATTGATGAACGAGTTTATACCAAGAAAAGAACGATGAGACCTCCGAAAAAGCCCGTCCAATACAAATGAAAATTTCAAAGCATACCCCAGACATTAACGCGGCGCTCGTGCGAAAAACCTGCACGAAGTTTTCGTAGGTCGGTGACATTCATGATCCACACTAAACTTGGTAACATATTGATCTGTCCAATCACGCGTATCCAATACCATTTTCCGAAAATATCAACATGAGTTTGGATATCTCCCACTTTTTTTAAATAATATAGTTCATAATGGTTATTGGAGAAAAGAAAGAAGAAAAAAGAATGGAAAAAGAAGTGTATTTGTGTTATGTGACTGTCTTCGAGGCCTTGTCATGTCTTCAGACAAGTATAGTTTGCCACTTAGTCAATTGTATGCTGGAGCTGTTTTTGGTAAGTATAATCTGCCTCGAGCCCTTCGAAGTTGCTGTGTCCTTTGGCTGGGCGTTGTCAGACTTGTTGAGCTGTAGGTCGTTCTGTCGGCCTTGTTGGCTGGTTGGTTGGTCGGTTGGTTGGGTGGGGTTTGGCGCTCTTGGCATGTTGATGATGGCCCATCTTGTGTTTTGGTGTATCTGAAAGTGGAAATGTATAAAGGTGATGCCCCCTCCCCTGCTCTTCGCGAGCTTCGCGAGTTTATCAAAAGCAGCTAGCTACAATGGCGTATCACACTCGTAGGTGCAATTACTGCTTTCGTGGTGAGTTGTATTCATTTACTGGTGACCAGATTTTTGACAGAAGTAGCCAGCGACAATGGCATATCACACCGAAGGTTCTAGAAAAAAGAAAAAGAAACCCAAACAGTCGAAGGTTTGGATGCAGCCCCAGCATGTTATCCACAGGGCGGCGGAACCGGGGGAGGGGGGGGGGGAGGCGCTTCAGCCACCCCCCCCCTTTTGTCGAGCCATGTTTTTTTGCATGCATATATTTTAACACAACCAACTGAATGACTGGTGAAACAAGCGGCGGATCCAGAGCCTCCTCCATATTTTCGCCAGCGATGTTTCTCTCGTAGGCCTACTGGTTCATTTTCGATGGATTTCGGATCATTTTTTTTGCAGTAAGTGGCAGCAAACACTAAAATGTACACAGTCTGTTAAAAAATTGGTTAACTGAAATAGATCGTAATCTTACAGACATACAAGTACCAAATCCACCTCCAGACAAGATAATCCACAGACAGTATAATTGCCGTTAACGTCTGGTAAAGCATAGGCCTACAGGTGAGGTCCATTTATCAACTTTGGTCGTTACGACCAAAGCTGATAAATAGACCTCGCAGGTCTGCATGCTTTACCGACATTTTTTAACGGCTCTCAAAGTGTGAAATCTTTCAAATACATCTTCTCAGTGAAAAATCGCAAAATATCCGCTCAGAAGCATGGAAATGGGAGTTTTGGGACCCTGGAATTTAAAATTTTCGTACCGCGGGCCGAAACACTTGGTCGGCCCGTCATACCGACGTCCATCCATCGCCCGATCCAGCACCCCCCCCCCCCCTCAACTTTGAAAATCGTTCCGCCGCCCCTGACCCATAACGGTTACAAAAACGAAAATAATCCACCCATACCTAGCTTATATATGTTTTTGAAAGCTGAGAGTCATCGGATTTGCGTGTCGGCATTGGAGCCCATAGGCCCATAATGGCCATATTGTCATTCTGTTATTCAATGCAGTGGATTTTATACAATGGATTTTATATTTCATTATAATTCCTTGTGGATTGGTCTCGTGCTTACTGATAAACTTCGACTTTAGGAATAAAGGTAGGCCTAGGCATGCTGTATATATTATTCTTTAAAAAAAATATTCTGGAAAAACTCATAATATAAAAAAAAACAACAAAATGAACTAAAAAAATATTTTTTAAAGTTATTTTTCAACTCCCAAGTTTACTCCGAAATTTTTTACCACATTCGGCCTTAAAAGTCGGAACATTCGGTCTCGACCGGGCCCGAATGTTCCCTGAAAAATATCTGGGGCCGAATGTTCTCGAGGCCGAAAAGACTGGACCCCATCTCTATAATACCTTCAGAATTCCAACAAACTCTCCACACAAGCCCAGGGCCTCAAGCTTTCGCCACACACCCCCCTCCATACTCTATCGTACATGCCTTTTTAACACCCAAAAAGGCCATAAAGTATATCTTTTTCTTTTTGGCTTTCGCGGATTTTATCGTTACTTCTCCGCCAACTGGTACCGTCACGCTACACGTTTTAAATTCCCTTATTTAATCATCAAAATACTCACCAGAAGCGGTTAAGATTTTACACATAATTAAAATACATCAGTATACATACCATTCCCCCTCCCCTCCCCACCCTTAAAACCTTTATTAACTCATATTTCCCCCTTTATTTACTTGTGGCCGTTTGTGTTCGTTCTTTAGTAGGACCCGCCCAATCAAAACAAATCGAATGCATGTCCACACTAACTTGTTATTAATTTTGATTTGTGGTTCCGACGGGATTGTTCAGGACGCCCTGTTCAGAGAAGCGATACGACAGGAATAATATGATTTTATGTGGAGGATTGAAAACATGCAGCAAACCTCAGAAAACCCATCAGAAGGCCAAAGGAAAGGCACAGGAAAACGTCACTCCGCCATGGCGGGAACATGGAATATCTTGAAACGACCAACTGATCTGAAGACTGAACTTGTGTGACGAAGCAGAGGAAGGGTGCGTGGTGCAATCAATGGTAATAGAACATTTTCGCGATTGGCTTAGCGGAAGAAATATGTAACTTTTGTAACATTAGACCTTCTTTTTCTCAGCCAATCCCTCAAAGTCTGAGAAGGATGGACAGAGAGCCACCTCGAAACGCAACTGCAAGTAGTAGGGGGGGGGGGGGGGGGGGGGGGGGAGGGGAAATTAAAACCGAAATGGTTAGACATGCTAATGGCAATGCCAACATGGAGATGGGGAAAAAGTACTATAGTAGAATCGAATTGAAATTGCGACTGAGAAAGTATAAGTGAAGGTGCTATATAGGTGATAGAATTTTGTTTATTTTGAAATTTCCACCTCTCATATTCCTTAAATTCAAATTAAATATGCACAAATTATCCATCAAAATGAAGATTGAGATGTATAGAACACGAAACATGTATGTAAATCAACTCATAGCGTTGACAACAAGCACCACTGGTTCCAAGAAGTCTGCAACCACATTCTCACCAGAACTGATAATAAAATAAAATTTCACAAGAACAGTTTGTGGCCAAATGTGCTTCAGATATCCAATAACAATGCTAGGCATTCAAAACACTCTCGAATGCAATGATAGGACTGCATTTGGGAAAAGGACAACACTGTCTGCATTTTTTTATTGAAGATGGATTCCATGTTTGACAGACATGCGAAAATCACTTGATACCACAAATTTCCATCGAAAAACAATCATAATTCTAAGAAATTTCAACAGGTGTCTTGATACCTTACATACAATATGGCAACTGTGCAGCCTCTATTGTTATGTAGAGACTGCACTGTTAGTCTGTTGCCATAGTCCATGCAAGGTATCATGATACCTGTTGAAATTTCCTGGAATTATGATTTTGTTTTTTGATGGAAATCGTGGTATTGGCCTATTGTGTGATTCACACATGTCCATCGAATTTGAATCCATTTTCAATGATTTAACAAAAAATGCAGACAGTGTTTCCTTTTCCCAAATGCAGTCCTATCGCAGCATTCTAAAATGTTTTGAATGCCTAGCTTTGTTCTTTGATAAGTGAAGCACATTTGGCCCCAAGTTCTCTGGAAATATTATTTTATTATCAGTTCTACTACGAATACGGTAGCAGACTTCCTGGAATCATTGGTGCCTGCTGTCAGCTCTATGTGCTGATTACACATTTCATGTTCTGAATGCCCAACCTTCATTCTGATGTACATGTATAAATTGTGTATATTTAATTTGAATGTATGGAATATCAGAGGGGGTATTTCAAAGTAAATAAATTTCTCTTTCTTACATATATGTTGTACATGTACCTTAAATTTGTTCATTTTTGTAATTTCCACTTCTGATATTCCATAAATTCAAATTAAATATACACAAATTATTCTTCAAAATGAAGGTTGTGATGTATAGAACACAACAAATATATGTAACCAGCTCACAGAGTTGACAGCAGGCACCACTGGTACCTGGAAGTCTGCTATCATATTCATACCAGAACTAATAATAAAATAATATTTCAGGAGGACAACTTGTGGCCAACTGTGGTTCAGATATCCAAGAACAAAGCTAGGTATTCAAAACACTTTTAGGACTGCAATAGGACAGCATTTGGAAAAAGGACAACACTGCATGCATTTTTTATTGAAGATGGATTCCATGTTTGACGGACATGTGCAAATCACTTGATACTACAATTTTCTATCGAAAAACAAAATTGTAATTCTAAGAAATTTCAACAAGTGTCATGATCCATTGCATAGAATATGGCAACTGTGCAGTCTCTACATAACAATTGTATGCTGTATTAAGGCGATCTTTGTCATTATTTGATTTTAGACAGCATTGTATATCTATGTTTTATTCTGTCTGATGCCATTGACTGGAAATCGAAATAAATTTACAAAGTAACCAAAGACGACAGTTTTGAAATTTACCCACACGCAGCTCTGTCACTGCATTTTGAAGAATTTTGATGTCTTAGCTTTGTTCTTGGGATATCTGAAGCACATTTGGCCATGAGTTGTTTGCCTGAAATATTATTTTATCAGTTTTGGTACAAATACATTAGCAGACTTCCAGGAACCTTTGGTGCCTGCTGGCAACTCTGAGTTGATTTCATATATCTTTTGTGTTCTATACATCTCAACCTTCGTTTTGATGTATAATTTGTGTATATTTAATTCAAATTTATGGAATATTGGAGGTGGGAATTTCTAAGTAAACAAAAAACCCTTACTTATATAGCACCTTAAAACTACTTTGGGAAGGTGTGAACCCCCCCTCCCCCCAGTTTTCCTGAAAATGTCAACTTTGTATACATTCATTGATGAAATCCTTAAAGGCCAAACTATGTAAACAGTTTCCTCCACAGAGTGATTCCCAGAAACCGTGTCTGGTGATTTTATTACAGAAAATACAATGACTCACCACATGTTCAACAATGATACATGCTATCATTTTAATTGCATAGATGTTATTGTAATCTAACCAGATTTGTCTGAAATGGTTGTATTTGAAGAAGTTGAAAGATATTTTCTGACCCAAGGTCACCCTCGCTGTCAAAAGTGTCGTTAAAACCCCAACAAATAAGTAAATATATGAAGTATTCACATATACACAAATCAGTTATTTACATGCAAAATGTCCAAATTTCATTGAAATCTGCTGCAGGAATTAATGGAAGTTTGACAGAGATTATTCTGCCCGTTTTGGGAAAGGGTCCCGGGTCTCAGATGATTCGGAAAATTTGTGTCATGGGGTCTCCAATTGGGAATTTATTTGTTTTGGACGGGAAACAACATAACAAAGGATAAGAATTTTTACAATCAAATAAATTCAGTTGAACAGAGAACAGTAAGACTGATACCTGAGCAATTGCATGTATACTACAGTTAAAACTAGAAGTCCTGTCACGAATAGTGCGCTTATGTAGGCTTAATTGCGCGTTGGAATTGCGCGCAATTGTCATATCGAATGACACCCAAAGCACGGCAGGTTCTCCTGGTTACTCATAGCCAACACATGCAATGTTTCTGCCAATGGACCTCCGGGTTACCCGGAGGTCATTGGCTGAAACATTGCTTGTGTACAGGCCATATGTACAGAATTTGATAGCTTTACTTGGGCCATAACGCGCACATTAACGCGCATATCAACGTGCTATTTGTGCGCATTTCATGACAGGACTTCTAGTTTTAACTGTACAAGTAAGTTTTGTAACAAAACAGTCGCATTCAATCATGTTCACACAGTCTCTGCAGTCTCTCTAAATGATCTTGCCATTTGCCTTTGAATTTAGGGACTTTGTTAAGCAAGCAATTAAAATTTAGTGTATAATTGGTGTCGTGAATTTTCTGAGACCTTATCACTTCCCAGTTCAGGGCACCAATTGTGCATTAAATTTTTGTTTGAGTGAGATTGGAACATTGAAGGTTGAGAATTGGGAAAGATCATGCCCAATTGTCAATTGGGAAAGGGACCCATAAACGACCCCTGTAGATACCCTAAATTATTCCTGTTTGAAGTTTGTTTCAGGCTTGTCATTTTGAAAATTGCAGGAGGGCCATTATGGTCCGCCTCAAATCACCCCAGGAGGGCCGTTTTGGGTTTGCCTAAAATGACTCCAGGAGGGCCATTTGGTTAGCAGGGGCCATTTTGTTTCAGCCTGCTGGGTAGACAACTAATATCATTTTAAGGTACATGGTTTGTGTAATTATGTGTGTCATCACATAATATACATGTATAGATGCAGGCTTGAATATTTGAATGTAAGATACCAGGTTACCCATTACACTCCCAAACAGCGAATCAATCAGATTTGGGGGATGAATTGTCCCGGCTTTGATTTTGGGACAAACATCTCAGACGAATCGTCAGGGGTCGAACTGGCTTGGGGATGATATGCCCCGTAATCGTGCATGACACAAAAGTTGTCGCAATCTGATGTACAATGTAATAACTAATTACAACTTTGGAATTGGCAGACCTCTCGCTGATGTTTGGAAAGTTACTTACTGTCTCTGGGTGACTGTGTCGAAGACACACTACAAACTCCACATATTGCGCTTTGTTACAGACGATTTTGAGGTGCCTTCGACTGAATTAATGGGCCGCAGAAATTGTGGTTAGGCAGACATTTACCGTCCACAGAATTTTGAACTAAGGGCTAGGCGAGCGACTGCGGCCTAGGGTGATCGCCCACCTCAAAATGGCAAGCCTGGACATTTTATGCATCTGCGGTGATTCGTGGCAAGTGGAAATTTTGATGTACTGTAAAACTCTGTACTCACCTGTGATTCTGGGTTATTGTTACTTTGTTATTATTACGGGAACCGTAAGGGGACTATAGGATTGCACTCCGTCCGTCTGCCCATCCATCTCCATCCGTCTGTCTGTCCGTCTGTTTTTTATGTTACCACCTCTCACTCCAACATGCTTTAAGCTACACCTTTCATATTTGGTACATGGATAAATGGTTCTGAGGGGATGATGCACGCTCAAAAGTTTTTTTTTCAAAGTCCAAGATGGCAGAATGGCAGCCATTTTTGTTGTGTTTTTTAAGCTTTTTTTCTCTATTTTATGTTACCACCCCTCACTCCAACATGGTTCAAGCTACACTTTTTATATCTGGCACATGGATAGAGGGTTGTAATGGGATGTTGCACGTTCAATATTTTTTTTCTCCAAAATTCAAGATGGCACCATGGCAACCATTTCTGTTTGTTTTTTAAGCTTTTTTCTCTATTTTATGTTACCACTGCTCCCTCCAACATGGTTCAAGCTGCACTTTTCATATATGGTACATGGATAAAGGGGTTGTGAGGGGATTATGCACTCTCAATATTTTTTTTTCAAAATCTAACATCTGTCTGTCTGTCCGTCTGTATGTCTGTCTCTGTCTGTCTGTTTTTATGTTACCACCTCTCCCTCTAATATGCTTCAAGCTACACCTTTCATATTTGGTACATGGATAAATGGTTCTGAGGGGATGATGCACAGTCAATATTTATTTTTCAAAATCCAAGATGGCAGAATGGTGGCCATTTTTGTTGTGTTTTTTAAGCTTTTTTCTCTATTTTATGTTACCACCCCTCCCTCCAACATGATTCAAGTTACGCCTTTCATATATGGTACATGGATAAAGGTTTGTGAGGGGATTATGCACGCTCAATATTTTTTTTTCAAAATCCAAGATGCTTATATACTCTAGTGTCTTCTGTGACAAAACACCTTATGTCACAAAAGCGCCGTAGGGGACTAATACCACCTCGGTGGTCAAACACTTGTTAAGTTTTGTTTCAAAACAAATAGTTGGTTAGAAATGCACATGGTGAGGAAATAAAAAATATTTGTATAGATGCATGTCTTTGTATGTTTATGTACGTAGCTCCAGAGAATCACATCACTGTAGTCAAAACAAAAAGGGCTTGAATAGGTCACCTGGGTGTGCTTCGATCAACATTGTTGTTGTAGTAGATGGCATGTGGGTCACAAGAATTTGGTTAAGGCTTCTGATTTTCAATGTGTTCTTCCATCTCACTGCTGGAAACAAACTAGTTTGTGCCCCTCACCCCTCCACCTATTTGCAAGTAAACTCAAGTCATGATTATACAGTTTACTGTATTATAAATAATCCAACTTGAAGATTGAAAAGTAATTCAAAACAATTTGTCTTTCGAATGCCTTGGGGAAAATACAGACCTGTGTGTAAAACATTTACCACTGACACCATGTGCACATTGTACGATAAAATCATGTTACACAGTTACAGAAATTAAAATACTTTGTTTGGTCACAATAAATGTTTAATTAATTTTTCTGTTTTTAAATCAAAAGGTGGGGGGGGGGGGGATTTTTCCAAGTCTCAAGAAACTGTGCTTAGTAGGCAACAATCTTGACAGACACAGAGGATTCCACATTTTGCGTTGAAATAATCATTTGAAGATGACTCAAACCACACAGGGATAAATGAATGTTAATCGTTTGATGTTGGCATTTTTGACTGTGATAAAATATTGCAGTGTTTGCAATGTCTTCTCCCCGACTGTTGCTCCAAATCCTGCCATGTTTGATTTGTTAGGATGGTATACAAGTTTGTTCAATTCAAACACCATGGCTTTATTATTTTAACACTAGGTGATGGGGAAAACATTAAAGACCCCAAAAGCTTTCAAATTTTACATAACATATTTGGAAGATTGTTTCACATGTTTGTTGAAATCAAATCCCTGCGTCCATATTTGGGCTCTCTATGGGAGCCCAAATGTTTAAATTAGTGCAGTGTGAGGAATATTCTTTAAAAATCTTCTTCTTCAGATTCACCTATCAGAATCTTTTGCTATTTGGTATACAGCATCCTCAGGGAGGTGTGATTCAAGTTTGTTCAAGCCAAGCTTCTGGGTTCATATTTGGGCTCTCTGTGGGAGTTTGAATTATAACTTAGTTCAATATGAGGAATTTTCTTTAAAAATCTTCTTCTTCAGATCCAGCAGTCGGAATGTTTTGATATTTGGTATACTGTATCGTTAGGGAGATGAGATTCAAATTTGTTAAAGCCATGTCCCTGGGTTCATATTTAGGCTCCCTGTGGGAGTCCGTATTATAACTTAGTTCAACATGAGGAATATTTAAAAAAAATATTTTTCTTCAAATCCAGTAGTCAGAATCTTTTGATTTTTGGAATACAGCCCTTGGTGCCTCTCGTTTTAAGATGCTTTTTTGCCTACAAACAAAATCTGGGTCAATATTTACAATCATTGCCCCTTTAAATGTTTTTACACTGCACAAATAGTAATTATTTAAAAAAAAATAAGGCTTAGTGTATGACTTCATATAAGCCTTAGATTGATAGTATCTCAACCCTTTTGCCCATTAACCCTTTACCTAACCATAAAAGCTGACAACACTTGCAAACAAAATTCTTGAATAACTAATTTTTTTCATTTTCTCTCTCAAAAACATAGGTCATGACCCCTCATTGGAACGAGCTCATCGAGCTCGTTCCAATGAGGGGGTCATATCCTATGTTTTTGAGACAAAAAATGAAAAAATAAAGAAAATTGATTGGCGATTTTTGTTAATAGCGCTGGCTGGTTTTGGCCATTACGTTGGGTAAAGGGTAAAGTGAAAATTTGCTGGTGTTTTTCAGTCCTTTTAGACAGCAGGTGTATAGGAAGAGGATATTGTCAGGGAGGGATTTTATTAAGGAGTGATTTTGATGGTGATAGGGGTTTATGAAGGTGGATTTTTACAGTATCCCCATTATGGTCTCACAGAACTAAATATTTTCCCATAGGCGACCATTATAACACTTATGCGGAAAAAAATATGATTGCATCACTTTAAATTAAATATTTAAATACCTACATAAAGTACAGACCTTCACACAACTTTCTCTGGCCAGAAAACATGGGGTCATGCAACATATAAGAGAGAAAATGCACCAGGAAGTGAAGTACCATCCTTGAACTCCGTTTTTTCTGGGAATTCCCAACAAAAATACACAAATAGTTAACTGAATTTTATAGACCCAGAAAAACCTTAGAAAATCACTTTTTTCTTGGGAAATATTCAGTATTGTTGTAAAAACCTAATAAAATGCTTTAACAGTTTTCACAAGCAATAAGTTTTTTTCTAGGAGTCTTTTTTTAGACTATGATGCAATATCCGAGTGCAACATTTCAAAGCAGATCACTCTAAACTAAATATTTAGTTCCGCGATACCTTATACAGTGCGATACTTAAGCCACAGGGCATTTCCCTGTAGCAACAAAATACCATGCTGACCGAAAATTGTTAAAGCAAAATGCCATGAGACCGAATGCCAGAGTTTTGTAAAATATAGAAATTTGTTATATTTTCTTCAAATTTTATATGAATTACTTTTATCAAGTTTGTCACTTGAAGCATTATAAAACGTTTTTTTCTTTGTGTTTGACTGGAAATACCTAAACTCCAACATTTAAAATGTTCGTTAAGTAGAATGTTAGACCTTTAGATGCTTTATTTTGAGTACATACTTTTTGAGGCTTTAAATGTTCTTAAATTACAGAAAATTAAATTTTCAAGAGATAGTGTTCATTTTTAAAGATGAAAGTAACTTGATGTAGCATGAAAAACGAAAGAAAAACAATCTATGAGCTGAGAAATTTGAATTTTTTTTTCAACTGAGACAATTCAAATACAGTATTTTTGCATGTTTTCTATTTAGGGCACAGTTTCTATAACCTTGAATTTGTAGTGGTATCAAATCCTGATTATTGTCACAAGCATCTCCAGGGTATAAAGAGAAATTACAAAAAACACACCAATTATGTGGACATAATTGCGTGGTTTTCAATTTTCATGTTACAGTAATGACTAACCATGACTCAGTATTCTTTTCGTGGTTCACTAGTTCTGCTCATTCTAGTATTTCTGCTTTGTGATATTTGTTGATAAGCAGTATCCTCAGTTCTGTTCATCTAACCTAAAATTCACTGCAAAGTTCCCATTCTGGCTTAAAAAACAAGTCTTATTACTCAAATGTCCTGTGGGAACTCCAGGAAGTGAAGCAGTTCTTGTTTACTGGGGTACAGGGCTTAAAATTCGTCTGGCATCACGCGAATCTAACATAATTCTCGCGAAATATTTTCACACGAATCCATTTATACCATGATATGAAATCCCCCCGTGGGGACCCGGGAAGTAAAGCCAATGATTGAGGTGGAAATCCTCTAAAATGTGCTACATGGGGTATAAATTATTGAAAACCCTTGACTTTATATCCATGTTGCGGTCATGATTAGCCATTGTGCATAATTATGTGACCTTAAACACCCTTAAATAAATAAATAAATAAATAATGATATGAAATTCTGCAAAAACTAGCTGAATGTTGCTGGTGAGATCACGAAATAAGTTGTCAAAATTTCCACCCATGATTTACCACATGCTTCACATTTTCTTGAGTTTGGTATCAAATCAAGTCATGGCTGCTACAGCAGCCATGACTTGATTTGATACCAAACTCAAGAAATATCAATGGACAGTTTTTCAAAATTATATATTTCATGATAACCCAGGTCGGAACTTCATGAATCAACGACATCATACATAAAGTGAATCCAAGCAGTAAATTGACGCGAATCCACTTGGATTCGCGCCAGTGTAGTTTGCCAGAATCATTACGAGAATCGATTCGCGGATTCGCGTGTAATTTTAAGCCCTGGGGGTAAATAAGCTCTGTTCTACTGGTAAAATAGGACCCAGTCACCAATGCTTGGGGTGGAAGTCCTCTAAAATGAGCAACATGGGTTTAAACGATTGACTAAACTTGGCTGTATCTCCATGTTGTGGTCATGATTAGCCTCACTGCAGAAATATGTGACCTTAAATACAAATAAATAAATTACTCAAGTTGGGTCATGAGTCCTGTTTCTGAGGTGAAAAAGGAAATTTTCTCTTGTGCCTGACCATTTTCTTCAATTCTCCTCTTTACCTCTCTCAGATTGTAGCATTTTGTCATCGTAGCATTTTGTTGCATGAAGCACTGTTAAACAAGACTCAATTACTTAAATTACTAGTTGCATTATGGGTGAAATTTGCTTCTTGATATTTGCCAGTTTTATGTTGGGAATTCAAAGGCTTGCCTTAATACATGTTTGAAATTGTTGCAACCTGAAAAGGGGTTGACTCAATGTTCAGTTTGTAATTGTTTGCCTTTCATATTTCAGACATTATGAGAGATATGGAATTGGATTCTGTTGCATTCAAACAAAATGTATTAAAATCTGTCATCCAAAGCTGCAGATGCTCTTCTTCACACAAGAAGTTTTCCTTCAGCAGAGTGCAGTCTGTTCCCAATGAAGACCCAACAGAAAAGGTACTTTACAGTTAAATATAATGGGCTAAAGTTTTTTGCATGGTTTGACGAAGTTAAGATGAACTCTTGGTATTGTACATGCTTATTATACATATGTAAGTATAATAATAATATCACTTTGGCCAACTGAAGATTTGTTGCAGTTCTCGGAGCTAATCAAGGCCACCTCTACCTGAGAACCATGACAAATCGTCATCATAAATTGTCATCATCATCCTTGAATCCCCATCATCCTTGAATTCCATTGTAAAAACTTTATTGTCTGTACCATCAAAGAATATTTTAATTGTTGAAACTAGCATAGGAAATACTTTATATATTAAAAAATGTATAGCATTTAATGAAAATTTCATAGCAGTTTTCAGCTCACCTGACTGAAAGTTTCTGTTCAAATTAACTTGCCCAGTACCATAGGGAGGAGGTGGCATTTTATTTTGAACAACACACTTTGGAATCCATCGGACATTTTGACCGACACAAAATTCTAAATTTTTTAAAATACAAGGTTACAAAACTGTACAATGGCAATCCTGTATAAACATAAATTCCATTGCGAATTAACAACAAAATGACCACCTGTCCGTTCCCAAAGAAAAAAGGATGAAAATAATTCTGATAAACTCAAAAATAGCGAAAAAAGTGGTTATGACTAATCGTGGGTTTTCCCCTAACAGAAACACGTTACTAAGAATATAACGATCGATTAAAAGTGTAACTTGTAAGTTTTCAGTATACAGTTACAGTGGCGAGTATTTGCTCCACAGTTCCTCCCGTATTTACTATTTTTATGCTCCCTAAAAAAATTTGTCTTGTCTGTCTTTCTGTTCTTCCGAAACAAATAGTTTCCGGATGACATATTTAGTTCGATTGAACAAAATGAAACCAAATTTTATACATGGGTTTATAACCACATAATACAGGTTGAGTTTCACAGTGGGCTTCAGGCCTGGTTTTCTAGAAAATCGAGGAATGCAAAAAAAATTGCCCCCCCTTAGATTGCCTAGGAGTGCAAATTTCACATGCAAATTTCAATGCATGTGCAGGAATGCTGTTTTGGCTTAAATACTCTTGGAAGTTATTACTAAGGTGAGTAGCCATCGTACTAACTTACATGTGTTCAAATAATTACTAATGATAAGTAACTATTTGGACACATACAAGTTGTCTTATTATTATTCATGGCAAAATATGTGTCATTTAATTAATAAGTTGTGGCCCCACTACTGTGGCCCCCTGTCTTCAAGAAAAGAATTACCGGATATTATCCTCAATGTGATTTCTTTTGAGGGCAGTAGTTTGTTCACGTATAACTCCGCCCTTCAGTGGCTGATTGGAGTTGGTTAGACGTGACGCAGCCCTAGCTACATCCACGTGCGTGGATAGTAAGATGAAGAACTCTCTCAGAGTCGCTTCGTTCTCGGAGAAGCTTCTCTTCGACGGCAACTTTTCAGCAATCCATGAATTGCTCGATTTACACGTTCTCTTGTCTATCTAGTGTTGCAAGAGATTCAGACTGGGGCAAACATTCGGTGGTTGACTCAGAGAGTGCCACTGCAGTTGCGGGATCCGAGTGTTATAATTATAACGGTAGCCAGTCAAACAGGTTGGGATATAATATTGATCCCAACGGATTCGAAGTGCCAGGGTCTTTGGGTTCCGCAATCTCTAAGCAAGCACTTATCTTCCGCGGAATAGTGTTTTTTAGGCTTGCTTTATGTCATTGGATGAACATTATTCAGAAACGCATGTCCAAATCCTGTCCGTTAATTCGACAGTAGTGGCGTATCTCCGGAACCAGAGAGGCACTCATTCGTTTCCGTTATTCAATTTAATGGAAAGAATCCTTCTGTTTGTTATAGTACACCAAGTTCTGTTTCGGTCCGTCATATTCCGGGTCGTCTGATTGTTTTACCGGACTCCCGTTCACTTATGGGTCGCTTGTTGCCATCAGAATGGACTCTCAACAAACAAGTATTCAATCAGATTTGCTATCAATGGGAGCGCCCAATGATAATTTATTTACGACACAGCTTGCTAATCAGTTGCAGACGTATGTGTTTGCTTGTCCGGATCTCTGAGCTAATGGTGTTAACGCTCTATTGATCTAATAGGACGGAATGATAGGATATGCGTATCCTCCGGCGCTGTTGTTTCAGCAGGTATTGCTAAGATAAACAACCACAATACATTTTTGTTGATAGCATCTCTATATTCACAGAGACCGTGGGTAAATTTACTCTGATGTCTACTGTGGGACTTAAGCGAAATCTTCCTCAATGAGAGGATCTTCTTTCGCTGGGTAAAATCGTGTCATCTTTATCACAACCCGCAAGGTCGCAACCTTCACGTATTCCGTTGTGTAGTCCGTATTGCATTGTAAGCATTGTACTTTGACGAGCTTTGGATGCGATTTCTTACTATAGGAGATCCTCTTCTTCGCTATTCTATGCGGCTAAAGTGGAGGCTCTTCCGTTGTTGGTGTAGGGATCACTATGTTCATATTGTTGATCCCTCCATACTACTCATTGCAACTTTTTAGTATTCTTGTTTGACAAGATCTACTGCAGCCTGTTATTACTAAGGTTATAGGTTTATGTTACCTCATACCTATGCACTCTATGATAGTTTACAATTGAGTCTTATGTCTCTTTATCTAAGTCAGTTAGTAACTTTTTGATAAATAGACTTAGAATCATTAGATTAAATTCCTATATGGAATTTAACTTCGGTTCTTATTTAGCTAAGTAATCATTTGAGCCTCTGGAAACAGTAGTTTTCAAATTCTGACCTTTTAGACAGTAATTCTGTTGGCTTCTCTTTTACTGAAGAGTCAGTGAGTTTCATGCACTATCGGTGGATGATTTTCACTTTCGTAGTTTCGGAATCACTACTTCCTTAACTATTTAGGTTGGATTTTTGCATAAGAGTTAGGCTCCTAATATCCAGAACCTATTGTTATTAAGGTCCTTCCGTCTTCGTACGGGCATAGGCCTTTACTCTGTCCAGTTAGAGTTTATGTATTTATAAACAGATATCTGTTTATTACTACGGGCGTAAACTTCTTCTGTCTTTGATGCTTATTAGAAGGACGTTACGCTCCATTCTATTGCTAATGGATTCAATTAACTATCGATACTGCTTATGGTATATCTTTGACTCAGCAGTTGTGTTTGAGATTTCGGCTCATGAAGTAAGAGTTCTTCTACATCTTGGGCTTACATTAATAGTGTCGCTATTATAGATTTTTGAAGGCTGCTCATTGCGCTCAGCCATCCACATTCATGAATTTTTTTATCTCAGAAATATTGAGTCCATTTCTGGAGGCCTCTATTGTTAGGTCTATTATCTACTGCTCAGAATGTCATTCACTTAACAGTTGCTACTATAGCTAGGTAGGCTGTCTGTTTCGGCAGTGACTCCGTTCTGCTGCCCTCTTCGCTCTGGGCTATTTGACCCAGGGCAAGAAAAAGGGGGGGGGGGGGGAGGGTGTTCCCTTGGGTCACCTGTTTTACTATGAAAACAAGGGGATACCTCCTCCGGAGTTAGTAATTCTGAGCTGTTATTGGGATGGTTGTTTAGTGAGAAGTTTATGTTTTAAAAATTCATTCAAGTCTTAGTTTTTAAAGTATAGCTTTTGAATATAGCACGTGTCAACGGACATGATTATGCAATCCTTAGACATTTTTAAGGAGTATAAAGAGTCTCTATTCTCTAGACTTACTTTATTTATGGGCTTACTTTAAAAATTATTAGTATAAGGATTATACTAGATATTAATAGAGTACATGGATGTATAATGCTCAATTTTGGAAGGTGTTGTATCTTTCTAATTTATCATAAATAAGAAAGATACATGTAAGGCCTAATACTTCTTTTTCCCTAGAGGGGATGACTCTATTTTTTATTATTGAGCGTATTCCATCTTGCTCTATGTCCTTGGCCCTCCAGCCTTTTTACTATTCAGCTATGTCTGGGTCATTGGTACAGTATAAAAATGTTAAAAAATTTATAGTAATTTATATATTTTTTATACTTACCAATGACCCAGACGGGGATGGCCCTCCCAGGAGTTGGGAACTCTTACCTCCCCGCTGAGTACATAGCACTTACCAGGCACTGGTTATTAGAATGATTAATGGCGCCAATTTCGGAACGTCCTTGACACTGCGCATGCGCAGTAGAGGTGAAGTGTGGAGGGCCATTCAGGACATGTTTTCTTTGGTTTTAGATGCAAATTTTGGGGATTGGGGGGCAAAATTTGTGTTTGGCCCTATATTTTAAGAGTTAGCAGCAGCTATGTCTGGGTCATTGGTAAGTATAAAAAATATATAAATTACTATAAATTTTTTAACTTTCTAACAATAAAAGTGGTTCCACTGGAACCACCTGGGGCAAAATCAAAATTCCAAAACCTTCATACACATCTAGTGATGCTACATGAACACATTAGCATAGTTTATACGATTCAAATTAAATATCCTAGAAGACTTTCGATGAAAACTGATTTTCCAATGATAAAAGTGGTTCCACTGGAACCACCTGGTGGCAAAATCTAAATTCCAAAACCTTCATGCACTTCTAGAGATGTTACCTGAACACCTTAGCATAGTTTTAAGGTTTTGAATTAAATACCCTAGAAGCCTTTAGATGAAAACTGATTTTCTAACGATAAAAGTGGTTCCACTGGAACCACCGGGGGCAAAATCAAAATACCAAAACCTTCATGCACATCTAGAGATGTTACCTGAACACATTAGCATAGTTTAAACGTTTCGAATTAAATACCCTAGGAGCCTTTCGATGAAAACTGATTTTCTAATGATAAAAGTGGTTCCACTGGAACCACCGGGGGCAAAATCAAAATTCCGAAACCTTCATGCACATCTAGAGATGTTACCTGAACACATTAGCATAGTTTCAACGTTTCAAATTAAATACCCTAGGAGCTTTTCGATGAAAACTGATATTATTATACTGTACCAATGACCCAGACACAGCTGGTGCTAATTCTCAAAATCTAGGGCCAAACACAAATTTTGCCCCCCAATCCCCAAAATTTGCATCTAAAACCGAAAAATTCATGTCCTAAATGGTCCTCCATACTTTTCCTCCACTGCGCATGCGCAGTGTCAAAGAGGTCTCAAAATTGGCGCCAATTATCATTCTTTGTTTGGCCCTTCATCAGTTCACATCTGACTGATATTTGTGCTTGTAAATCTCAGTTTAAATGATGCCAGACACATAAATATTAGAGAAATGGTGGATCTAAAGAGGAAATAGAAGGAGGAGAGGAAAAATGAGTGGTAGGAAATAATCAGGGCTGTAACTTAAAATTTTTTATGAAATTATGTTATGTTGCCTAATTTCAAGGCATGGGCCTGTTGTTGTCATTCTTGCTATAAAGTTACACTGCTTGTTCAGTGTTTCCTCTCTCCCTTTCCTTTAGTCCCCCCTTGCTATTCTCCCATGCTTTTGGCATATTTTCTGTAATATTATTACTAAAATTTCTTGGGAGTTTTAGCTTGGTAACAGAATGAATTCTGTTCTTTTCCCCATGTTTACGTCCTCACCCATGGGTGTTTAGGCGTTGTGTTCTGCATCTGCCATCTGATGTTCTGCAGTTTCTTCCTTGGAAGTCTCTGTTTTGCATCAGATAGTGTTGTAATTGGTAACTGATTTCGGGCCATGTTTATCAGTGCCTGGAGTCATGTTTCCAGTGTTTATACACTTCCTGTTTGCACTGACAATGGTTTCTGTTGAGAGTGATTTCTTGTCTTTGTATTAGCTTAATCATAACAAGATACATTATTATTATACGTAAGTGTTGCATTAATTTTTTTGAAATATTTTAAAAATTTTTGTCCACACTTAGGCTTTTTTGGGATCCATTGGGGCTCAATGTTACTTTCAGAAACTTGGGCTTTTCTGAAAAAATATTTTTTCAAAAAATTTTTTTGATTTCAATTATTTTTTCTATGTTAATGGATTATGTTATTATGTATCTTTGTTTTCAGGGGTTGGTGCGAGTACTAGGACTGTTTGTGTTCTTTTCACAATGAAAGGATATTGTTCAAATTGTAATAAGAGGAAATCTTCCTCTGACTTTCATAATCATTGTATTAATTGTAGTCAGTGTACTCGCACTAACTCTTGTTCAGTATGTGTCAATTGGAATGACAAACATTGGAAACGTGTGCCACGGTATGTTGTTAGCGGGGAAAAGGCCATGCCGGTCCTTTCTCCGCAGGGTCACTCTAGTTTATCAATCTCTTTTTCAGAGGAACAAGAACAGGGTGATGTTTCCGTGATGTCATCCAAAAGTGTGCCTCCGTCGTCACAGTTAAATGAAGAGCTAGCGGCAAAAGTGCTCATGGAAATACGTCAATTGCCTAAGAGGTCCCTAGTAGGATCGACGGCATTGGCGTCCGCTAGCTCGCCCGGTGTAGCGACCATTCATCAAATGGCTCGGCAGCCGGGTTCGTCCGGTCCAGGAAGGAGATTTGGGTGATGCGAGCACTATAATAAGACAAAGTGCACACCCAGTGACGACGGATCAGAGGAGAGAACGGAGGAAGCCTATTAGTCCGGTTCCTAGCTCGTCCAGGTCCATCCGTGCTGTGAGCGAGAGAGGTCCCTCTCTCGTACAACAACATCTGGGACCAGATGTTGTGGTACAAAACGTTTCGCATTCGGGGCATATGTCCGCCGCTTGGGACGCTCCGTTATATAGACAGTCCGGAGAGACTGTCGATATGGCTTCCTCATCCTCACGGCAGCGCACAAGACCGCACCTTGGCTACGTGACCACGGATATCCAGCCAGCTTCGCCAGTCAGGGATTCCACGGCGACCAGGTCACGCCATCTGGTAGCCAGGGACACGAGGCCTGTAGACTCTGGACGTTCGCATAAAAGAAGTATGCAGGAGTCAACGTACACGGAGCTTCCAGCGGCAAAGCAACGTAAGACCGCTACTCCACAGGCCTCAGTGATGGACGTGCTATCCCAAATAGCACAACTTATCGCAGCATCCCAGCAGACAACAGAATCTCTGTCGGATCAGGAATTATCCGACGATGCTGGGTCGGTACGCTCCGCTGAAGCATCAGGTACGGACGACCGAGAACTTCATAGGGTCCGACAGGATGGCGAAAGGGATTCTGAGGATTTGGAGCTTTCCCTTTCAGAACAACATAAAGCTGCCGTAGATTTTATCCGGCATTATCTTCCAGAGGTTGTTCCGTCGGACCAGAATGCTGCGATGCGGATAGGAGACTGATAGCGTCATTGGACACAGAATTTTTTGATCGGTTCAGGGACATCGTCCCTGAGTTTCCGACACAGTCCAATAATGTCACAAGAACATTTGAATTATTGAATGACGCTATAGATAAGCTTGCTACCAAAACGAGCAAGTATGGTTTCTTGTCTGCAAATGCTCTAAATCTGCCTTTCATCAATTCAAGGAATAAATTTGAAACGGCTGGACAGGGCATACAGAGAGTTCCTCTGCGTCTAGACGACCAGGCTGAAGACTTAGAATTGTCTATACCGTCATCTATGTCACTTCCAACCACGACGTTGGAAACAACAATTATGTCTAATAGACTTAACTTAGACACTTTATCATACGCAGATCACCTTACTAAAGCGTTGTCATTATGTCTTCAAGGGAAAGAATTCCAGGATATACAATCCTCATTAAGAGTTCTTTCAAGGGCAATAGCTTATTCCATGTATAACTCCGCCCTTTCAGTGGCAAACCTGGAGTTGGTTAGACGTGATGCAGCCCTAGCTACATCCACGCACGTGGATGGTAAGGTGAAAAACTCTCTCAGAGTCGCTTCGGTCTCCGGAGAGCTTCTCTTCAACAGCAAGCTTTCAGCAATCTATGATAAGATAACTAAGAAAGCTTCGGATTCTCTGCTATTCAAATCCGCTTCTAAAAAGTCGGATAGAGCAGAAAAGAGTAAGACAGGCACTTCTGGGACAAGTACGCACAAGAGAAGTTCCTATAGAGGTTCCTATGCATCCTCTAGGTCTTATTCTAGAGACCGTCAAGGCAGCGACTCACGTGGGGGGACGTTATTCTGGCCGAGATAACCGGTCAGACATCCCTAGGTCGACGGGGCGAGGTGCGGGACGTGGAGGACATAGTTTCTCCTTCCGCAAGCCTCGCAGGTCCAGGAGGTGATGGTTTGAACCTCTATCGTGTTCTGGTAGGCGGAAGATTGTCGAGTTTTATAAACGATTGGGCGTCAATTACGGATGACCCCTGGGTTCGAGGGGTAATTTCGGAATGACTAAGAATATCCTTCAAACGAAAGCCTCCATTAACTCGAAGTCCAAAATGGATTCAGCTTCCGTCAAATCCGCAGAAAAGAGACGCTCTTTTATCAGAAGTACAGTCTCTTCTGAAGAAGAATGCGGTAGAAGTCGTAGAAGACCAGGAATCACCGGATTTCTGCAGCCATCTGTTTCTGGTTCCGAAACCAGACGGCTCGTTCCGTCCAGTCATAGATCTGAGCTGGATAAACAAGCTGATCGTCGCTCCGAAGTTCTATATGGAGACAATTCGATCAGTCAGAGCGAGTATTCGGGTGAACGACTATGCTACAAGCATAGATCTCAAGGATGCGTACTTTCACGTCATGGTACATCCGACATTCAGAAAGTATCTATGCTTCGCAGTCCTAGGAGTTGTATATCAGTTCCGAGCGATGTGCTTCGGTTTGAACCTAGCGCCCTGGGCTTTCACTCGAATAATGAACTCGGTAATGATATATTTCCGAGCTCATTCGTCTGCGGTAATGTCGGCCTACCTGGAGTCCTGGACGACATTCTTCAGAGGTACGGCAACGAGTTAACGCTTCAGAACGATGTGCAGAATCTGCTTCTATTACTCTGACGTCTCGGTTTTATAATAAACGAGGAGAAGTCGGATCTGGTGCCATCCAAGTCATTCACCCATTTGGGAATAAGCTTCGAGACGCACAACAATCTCGTTCGTCTGCCGTTAACCAGAGCGAAATTAATCAGTTGTTACGCTCGCTATTGTCTTCACTCAGACAAAGTCACAGCGAGAGAGTTCATGAGCCTGATAGGTCTGTGCGGAGCCGCTGCGGATCTCATTCCGATGCGGTGGTTACGCACTCGTCCTCTCCAAATTTTCTTGACTCAGAATTGGAGTGTAAAGATTCATTCGCTCGATATAGACGTTCTCATGTCAAATCAAGTGAAACAAGAGATTCAGACTTGGGCAAACATTCAGTGGTTGACTCAGGGAGTTCCACTGCAGTTGCCGGATCCGAGTTTTACTATTATGACGGATGCCAGTCAAACAGGTTGGGGTGCAACATTGATCCCAACGGATTCGAAGTGCCAGGGTCTTTGGGATCCGCAGTTTCTAGGCAAGCACATAAACATCAAGGAAATGATGTCAATTTGGCTTGCACTACGTCATTGGATGAACATTATTCAGAAAGCACATGTCCAAATCCTGTCCGACAATACGACAGTAGTAGCGTATATTCGGAACCAGGGAGGCACTCATTCCGTTCCGTTATTCAATTTAACGGAAAAAATCCTTCTGTTTGTTCTAGAACACCAGGTTCTACTTTCGGTCCGTCATATTCCGGGTCGTCTGAATGTATTAGCAGACTCCCTTTCACGGAAGGGTCGCTTGTTGCCGTCAGAATGGACTCTCATCAAACAGGTATTCAATCAGATTTGCTACCAATGGGAGCGGCCAATGATAGACTTATTTGCGACACAGCTCAACAATCAGTTGCAGACGTATGTGTCTCCATGTCCGGATCCCCGAGCATATGCAGTAGATGCTCTATTGATCTCGTGGGACGGCATGATAGGATATGCGTATCCTCCAGCGCCGTTGATTCAGCAGATATTGCTAAAGATAAAACAATCTCAATGCAAAATTCTGTTGGTAGCATCTCTGTCTCCACAGAGACCGTGGATAAATCTACTCAGGTGTCTGCTGTGGGACATACCGCGGAAGCTTCCTCCACGAGAGGATCTTCTCTTTCGCAGGGGAAATCGCGTCAACTCCATCACAACCCGCAAGGTCTCAACCTTCATGTATTTCCGTTGTGCGGTCCTTCTTGCACGGCAAACATTTTACAGGACGAGCAGTGGACGCAATTTCCAACTGTAGGAGGACCTCCTCTTCGCTAAACTATGCGGCTAAGTGGAAGGTTTTTTGTCTTTGGTGTAGGGACCATTCTGTTGACATTTTTGATCCCTCTATTCCAGACATTGCAAACTTTCTAGTATACTTGTTTGATGAGATCAAACTGCAGCCTGTTACTATTAAAGGTTATAGGTCTATGTTATCGAATACCTATGCACACCATGATAGTTTGCAAATTGGATCTAATGTCTCTTTATCTAAATTGGTTAGAAACTTTTCGATAAATAGACCTAGAACCCTTAGATTAATTCCTAAATGGAATTTAGCTTGGGTTCTTCTTAAACTAAAAGAAAAACCATTTGAGCCTCTCGAGACAGTGGACTTCAAATTCTTATCTTATAAGACAGCATTTCTCTTAGCTTTCTCTTCTGCTAGAAGAGTCAGTGAGCTTCATGCACTATCTGTGGACGATTCTCACTATCGTAGTGTCGGGAACACTATTACCTTTACTACTAATGTTGGATTTTTGGCTAAGAATCAGGCTCCTAATAAATATCCGGAACCTATTGTTATTAAGGCTCTTCCGTCTTCAGACGGGCGTAGGCCTTTACTCTGTCCGGTTAGAGCTTTACGCATTTATAAACGAAGATCTCAGTTTATCAGAAAGGGACGAAAACGCTTCTTTCTGTCTCTGATGCATAATAGAAAGGACATTACGGTCCATTCTATTGCTAGATGGATTCAATTAACTATCCGTACTGCTTATGATAATCTATCTTCAACTCAGCAGTCTGTACTTAAGATTTCGGCTCATGAAGTAAGAGCTCTTTCTACGTCTTGGGCTTATGCAAATAGTGTTGCTATTACAGATTTAATGAAGGCTGCATATTGGTCTCAGCCATCCACATTTACGAATTTTTATCTCAGAAATATTGAGTCCATTTCTGGAGACCTGCATTGTTTAGGTCAGTTATCTGTTGCTCAGAATGTCGTCCACTAAACAGTTGCAACTATAGTTATGCAGGCTTTCTGTTCTGGCAGTCCTGCTGCCCTCTTCGCTCTGGGCTATTTGACCAAGGGAAGGGGGGGGGAGGGTGTTCCCTTAGGTCACCTGCTTTATAGTGATAAGCAAGGGGATACCTCCTCCGGAGTCCGTAATTCTGAGTTGGTACCGGGATGGTTTTAAAGTGTAAAGCTAATGTTTAAATTCATTCATGTCATATTTTTAAAGTGTAGCTCGGTGTGAAGCATTTGTATATGTCACGTGTCAAACGGGCGTTAACTGGTAGAGTGCTGAATTATTTTTGGTCATCAAAATTTGTTCTCATATGTTTGCCTTGTTACAATTTATGGGAGAGTGCCTATAGGCACTCTCCCATAAATTGTAACAAGGCAAATCCTAACAGACTAAATAATTTCACTTCAAAGGTGGTATGAACAACATCCACAAAATATGAAGCCTTTAAGTGCTGGTACTGACACTTCAAAGTAAAGCCCAAATATGGCCTTCCAGCACTCTACCAGTTAATATACAATCCTCGGGCACTTTTAAAGAGTATAAAGAGTCTCAATTCTCTGGACTTACTTTATTTATTGGCTTCCTTTAAAAATAATTAGTATAAGGGGTTATACTGGATGTTAATAGAGAACATGACTGTTATTATGCTCAATTATGGAGGGTGTTGTGTCTTTCTAATTTATCAAATAAGAAAGATACATGTAAAGCCTAATACTCCTTTTCTCTTCGAGGGGATAACTCTATTATATATAGTTGAGCTTATTGGATTTTCCTCTATGTCCTAGGCCCTCCAGCCTTTTTTCTATTCAGCTATGTCTGGGTCATTGGTACAGTATAAAAATGTTAAAAAATTTATAGTAATTTATATATTTTTTTATACTTACCAATGACCCAGACGGGGATGGCCCTCCCAGGAGTTGGGAACTCATACCTCCCCCGCTGAGTACATAGCGCTGACCAGGCACTGCTTGTAAGAATGATAATTGGCGCCAATTTCGAGACCTCCTTGACACTGCGCATGCGCAGTGGAGGAAAAGTATGGAGGACAATTTAGGACATGAATTTTTCGGTTTTAGATGCAAATTTTGGGGATTGGGGGGCAAAATTTGTGTTTGGCCCTAGATTTTGAGAATTAGCACCAGCTATGTCTGGGTCATTGGTAAATATAAAAAATATATAAACTACTATAATTTTTTTAACTTTCTAACGATAAAAGTGGTTCCACTGGAACCACCGGGGCAAAATCAAAATTCCGAAACCTTCATGCACATCTAGAGATGTTATCTGAACACATTAGCATAGTTTAAACGTTTCGAATTGAATACCCTAGGAGCCTTTCGATGAAAACTGATTTTCTACCAATAAAAGTGGTTTCACTGGAACCACCGGGTGGGGGGGGGGGGGGGGGGGGGGTAGGGCGGGGGGGGGGGGGGGAGGGGCCGAATCAAAATTCCGAAACCTTCATGCACATCTAGAGTTGCTACCTGAACACATTAGCATAGTTTAAGCGTTTCGAATTAAATACCCTAGGAGCCTTTCGATGAAAACTGATTTTCTAACGATAAAAGTGGTTCCGCTGGAACCACCGTGGGCAAAAATCACAATTCTGAAACCTTCATGCACATCTGGGGAGCGCGGTGGCTCAGTTGGTAGAGGTGCAGGCTGCAAGCCGAGAGGTCCTCGGTTCGAATCCCACCTGCGGCAACCACATTGTGTGCTTGGGCAGGACACTTCATCTCCATTGCCCACATGGGGGCACGATGACGCCGTGTACTAAGGCGTACTGCACGTCGATGGTGCGCATGTCTTCAACCAATCTAACCCTGCCTGTGCTGCAGTGCGGAGTTACGATGTTGGGGAGCTGGCAGCTGCTCGTCGTTGCTCGGTGGTTCTCTCTGGGTACTCCGGCTTCCTCCACCTGTAAAACTGTCACGGTCATGATTAGCCATTGTGCATAAATATGTGACCTTAAACACCAATAAATAAATAAATAAATTCATGCACATCTAGAGATGTCACCTGAACACATTAGCATAGTTTAAGTGTTTCGAATTGAATACCCTAGGAACCTTTCGATGAAAACTGATTTTCTAACGATAAAAGTGGTTCCACTGAAACCACCGGGGGCAAAATCAAAATTCCGAAACCTTCATGCACATCTAGAGATGTTACCTGAACACATTAGCATAGTTTTAACGTTTTGAATTGAATACCCTAGGAGCCTTTCTATGAAAACTGATTTTCTAACGATAAAAGTGGTTCCACTGGAACCACCATGGGCAAAATCAAAATACCAAAACCTTCATGCACATCTAGAGATGTTACCTGAACACATTAGCATAGTTTAAACGTTTCGAATTAAATACCCTAGGAGCCTTTCGATGAAAACTGATTTTCTAACGATAAAAGTGGTTCCACTGGAACCACCGGGGGCAAAATCAAAATTCCGAAACCTTCATGCACATCTAGAGATGTTACCTGAACACATTAGCATAGTTTAAACGTTTCAAATTAAATACCCTAGGAGCCTTTCGATGAAAACTGATTTTCTAACGATAAAAGTGGTTCCACTGGAACCACCGGGGGCAAAATCAAAATTCCGAAACCTTCATGCACATCTAGAGATGTTACCTGAACACATTAGCATAGTTTAAACGTTTCGAATTGAATACCCTAGGAGCCTTTCGATGAAAACTGATTTTCTAACGATAAAAGTGGTTCAACTGGAACCACCGGGGGCTGAATCAAAATTCCGAAACCTTCATGCACATCTAGAGTTGCTACCTGAACACATTAGCATAGTTTAAGCGTTTCGAATTAAATACCCTAGGAGCCTTTCGATGAAAACTGATTTTCTAACGATAAAAGTGGTTCCACTGAAACCACCGGGGGCAAAATCAAAATTCCGAAACCTTCATGCACATCTAGAGATGTTACCTGAACACATTAGCATAGTTTTAACTTTTTGAATTGAATACCCTAGGAGCCTTTCTATGAAAACTGATTTTCTAACGATAAAAGTGGTTCCACTGGAACCACCATGGGCAAAATCAAAATACCAAAACCTTCATGCACATCTAGAGATGTTACCTGAACACATTAGCATAGTTTAAACGTTTCGAATTAAATACCCTAGGAGCCTTTCGATGAAAACTGACTTTCTAACGATTAAAGTAGTTCCACTGGAACTACCGGGAGCAAAATCAAAATTCCGAAACCTTCATGCACATCTAGAGATGTTACCTGAACACATTAGCATAGTTTAAACGTTTCAAATTAAATACCCTAGGAGCCTTTCGATGAAAACTGATTTTCTAACGATAAAAGTGGTTCCACTGGAACCACCGGGGGCAAAATCAAAATTCCGAAACCTTCATGCACATCTAGAGATGTTACCTGAACACATTAGCATAGTTTAAACGTTTCGAATTGAATACCCTAGGAGCCTTTCGATGAAAACTGATTTTCTAACGATAAAAGTGGTTCCACTGGAACCACCGGGGGCTGAATCAAAATTCCGAAACCTTCATGCACATCTAGAGTTGCTACCTGAACACATTAGCATAGTTTAAGCGTTTCGAATTAAATACCCTAGGAGCCTTTCGATGAAAACTGATTTTCTAACTTTAAAAGTGTTTCCACTGGAACCACCGGGGGCAAAATCAAAATTCCGAAACCTTCATGCACACCTAGAGATGTTACCTGAACACATTAGCATAGTTTAAACGTTTTGAATTGAATACCCTAGGAGCATTTCAGGGTGTGACGTATGGACGGATGGACGGACGTACGGACGGATGTACGGACGGAGATCACGACAATATCCCCGCATCTTTGAAAATGCGGGGATAACAAAGACAAATGACTAGAAACTCTTGCTGGGGGTATGAGTGTTGCCACCCTTGGCATTTGGGGAGCATCCATTGCCCTTGTCGTTTTTTGAATCTTGTCTTCTGCACATATAATGCAGACGTCAGAAAATAATAAAATATAAAATGTCGAATACCGATATGCTTTGATAGTGTGCAGGTCCATGTGTTAATTTTTGTGAAACCCTTTAACAGCCAAGCCAGGAGATAAGCAGACTGTCATCTGCAAAATGAGGTCATCAGAGGGTGAATTTTGTGATGCTACCCTGCACAGCAGGGTAGGATCACTGAATTTACCCTCTGTGAACCTCATTCTGAATCAGGGTCTCAAAACTAAACAGAAAAAGGTACCCAGAGGATAAATTGGCCCACTGTATGGAATAGCATCATCAAATTCACCCTCAGGGGACCTCATTTTGCAAATGTCGGACTGCTTATTTTTTTCAGGCCTGTCAACGGCCATTAGTGCATAGTGGCCTCATTGTCATTTGATCTGTTTTATATGTTGGGGAATTTTGTTGCTGTTCAGTGCAATTCAGTGCACTGTGAATGTGTTTATTCGAAGCTATAATTACTCTGTTCTGTTGATGGTACATGTATACTGCATTATATTGATTTATTTATGGGATCTTTTAATTATTGTCATTATTTGAGGTCAGTATAACATAATATTTGCAGATTTTCTCTTCCCAAATCCCCTAAGAGTTGAAAGCACACTGCTCGAAAAATAGAAATTTGATTGGTCAGTTCGTCAGACATGTCATTTTGATGAGGTAAACAATAATTACCCGTCAGTAAATAAAGAACAAGTTTGCAAATATGTCAATTTATAATTAGTAAAGTAATATGTAACATACTGAAAATGACCTGCTTCAAATTGAAATGACCTGCACCAACTACTTGGGGCAAGACATTTTGACCTGCACTAGAAAAAAAATTTGGACTTTCTAGGGCTGCCCAAGTTTCAACTTTGTGTAACATGGGGAATAATCTTCAAAAATGTTCTTCAGATCCACCAGTTAGAATCCTTTGATATTTGGTATACAGCATCCTTAGGGAGGTGAGATATACGTTTGTTCAAATCATTAATGGATTAATATATATGTGCTCCCTATTGGAGCCTGAATTTTAACTTAGTCCAATATGAGTAATAATCTTTAAAACATTTTTTCTCTGAAACCACTGGTCAGAATTTTTTGATATATTCACGTTGGACCAAATCAATCCCATTGGTGTATAATTGAGTTCTCTGTGGGAGCTTGAACTTCGCCTTTAGTGTAATATGGGGGATAATCTTTAAAAATCATCTTCAGATCCACCAGTGAGAATCTTTTGATGTTTGGGATACAGCATTCTTATGGGGGACAGATTAAAATTTTTTAAAATCAAGTCCCTCTATTAGTATTTGGGCTCCCTGTTGGAGCCCGAATTTTCACTTGGTTCCATATGAGGAATGTTCTTTAAAAATGTTCTAACGAACCCCCAATCAGTATCTTTGAATATATTGTGTACACCATCTTTTAGGGCATCAGATTCAAGTTTTAAAAATCAAGTCCCTCAGTTAATATTTTGGCTCTTTAACTTGGTCCAATATGTGGAATAATCTTTGAAAATCTGCTTTGGATCTTAATGTCACAATCCAGATTGGGAGTGTGAGGCCAGGCCTTGCTTTTTCAAGTTAAATTTATTTTTGGGCTGCCTATCTTCCACTACTGGAAATCTGGGCATTGTGTGGCAGCATCTCAATACCAGAAAAAAGTATCTTACTGCACAACAAAAGTTTTGATTTGTGGCAGGACTTCATTCCTATCTCTCTATCCCAAACAGCACATTAAACATTTTTCCATTGAAATATAAAAAAAAAAAAATTGTGGAACGTTTCACTTGGAACTAATTCTGTCCTACATCAAAATGCATACCTGGTACAGCAGCAGCAGTAATATTAATGGTAACTATGGCACTTATTTATAATACAAATCTTACTTTTCAAAACGTGCCGACTCAAAATATATTTTAGCCGACGTAAAATGCTTTTGCCTGGGCATTTTTACATCCAAGGCAAATTTTCTGAATTGCAAGGGCTGAGTGTTCATAGATATGCCCAGTTATTAATTTTGGGGTAACATCTGTGAAAAAAAAATATTTGAAGAATAAAAAGTTTAGTTTGGATCGCTGGATGTCATTTTTTAAAAACTGGTACCAAAAGTGACAGGGACGTCTTACCCATGTCTTCATTGCCATTGAACAGCTTATTAAAATAAACATAAGTTCAAAGTTCACAATGAAAGTGTTGATGGAACTTGATTAACTTGGCTCCATCACCCTCAGGTTCCCTGAAAAATTATTCTGGAGGTTAACATGTTTTGGCACGGTTTAGACAAATATTGACAGGAGCTTGCACATGATCGAAAATAAGACCACCTACCAGTATTGACAGTTTCCGAAATGAAACAAGTCGATGTCATTGTGCGAGGCATTTTATTTTTTAATAAAGAATACTTACCTTATTAAAAGCCCACACAGTTTATTAAATAAAAGCTTAGGACGATTTCCTAAAGCAATTTCCAATCTCAATTTTTACCATCATTTTGGAAATTAATTTCCATATATACTAGCCTGGAGATGTTCTATCTGGTTGCTTTGCAACTATGATTCCCATGATTCGTGTGAGCTCCATAACACGAGAATTCACTTAGATTTACCTAAAATTTTACGAAATTTTGACTGAATAAAACCACTAATCAGAATCTTTTGTTATATATTATACACAATCCTTACAGGAGTCCAAATCAAGTTTCTTCAAATTAAGTCCATTGGTTAATTTGGACTCTCTGTGAAAGCGCAAATTTAAAATAGTGTAATATGGGGGTTAATCTTTAAATATCTTCTTCAGATTCACCACTCGGAATCTTTTGATAATATATAGTATACGGCATCCTTATGGGGGCAGATTCAAGTTTGATCACATCAATTCCTTTGAATAATATTTGGGCTCCCTATTGAAGCCCAATTTTTTAATTGCTGCAATATGAGGAAAATTCCTTTCAAATTTTCTTCTCACAAACCCCCCAATCAGAATCTTTTGATATAAGGTAGTCAAGATTCAAGTTGGGAAAAAGCAAGTCCCTGGGTTAATATTTGGGCTTCCTGTTGGAGGAATAAGCTTTAAAAATCTTCTCCAGAACTACAAGTCAGAATCTTTTGATATATGGTGTAGAGCACCCTCATGGGGGTCCAATTCAGGTTTGTTCAAATCAAGTCCTTTGATTACTATTTGGGCTCCCTATTGAAGCTCAAAGTTTTACTTGGTGCAATATGGGAAATATTCTTTAAAAATCTTCTTTTCACAACCCCCCCAGTTGGAATCTTTCGATACATGGCATTCACGGTGTCAGATACAAGTTTTTTAAAAGCAAGTCCCTGGGTTATTATTTGGTCTCCCTATTGGAGCCCGAATTTTACCTTAGTCCAATATAAACAATAATCTTTAAAAATCTGCTTCATGAAATACAGCCAGAATCTTTTGATATTTGGTGGACAGCATCCTTAGAGGGTTCAGATTGAATTTGTTCAAATAAAGTCTCTTCGTTGATATTTGTGTTTCCAATGGGGTGGGGGCATTTCAACATAGTGCTTAGTTGGTAATATTCTCAAAATCTTCTCCTGAACAACAAATCAGGAGCCCTAATTTTAACCCTTAACCTAACATAGCAGACAGAAAATTAACCAGAAAAAGCCTACTACAACCTAAAATATCTCGGAAGTTTCTCAATAAAACAATACAACTATGGATATCAATAGAACCACCTTGTTGAGCTGGTTCTAATGACATCCATATTTGTATGGTTTTATTGAAAATTGTGAAATTTGTTTTTGAAAAATGTGAAACTTAATTTAATTTAAAAAAATACTGTGATAGGTAAAGGGTTAACTTTGTGCAAGGAATATTTTTGAAATCTTCCTGAGAACCACCATTCAGAATGTTTTGATACTTGATATACAACACCCCAGCCGGGCTCAGATTCAAGTTCAAATTCCGTCCCTACTCGTAGATTCATATTTGGGCTCCTTTTGGGGCCCAAATTTTAACATTGTTTTATATGATGAAAAATCTCCTCCTTCAGGTCCACCATACAGAATCTATTGATACTTGGTATACAGAATCCTAGGGGCAGAGGGGAAGGGCTCTGATTCAAGTTTGTTCAAGTTGAGTCCCTTAGTTGATATTTGGACTCCCTAGTTTTGCATTACTGGAAATCTTGGCATTATGTCTGGTAGCGTCCCAGTACTAGAAAAAAAAATATCATCTGGCATGGACAACAGAGTTATTATAAGTTATTTCCGCCAACATGTATGGTATATGGAAATTTAATACCTGGATGTCGGTTTTTAAACACTGAGCCGCAGGCGATGTGTTTAAATGAGACATCCAGGAATTAAATCTCATATACCATACATGTTGGCAGAGATAACGTTTTTGTCCCGTTTGAAACACAATACAAACATAGTGGAAATAAATTTGTGGATGCATTTCTCAGCAACACAATCATTTGGACCAAATTCGTGATAATTATTTTGTTTTTATAATCGCAGAAGAAAACAGATAGAGTTACATCCCTTGGGTCATTAAGGAAACGAGTAAACAGTATTTTGTTGACATATCGTCCTCTGAGTTCCAATGTGTTCTATGTGCCTAGTGGCACATACAACACTTTTGTACTCAAGGGACAAATTATTTGCTGTCATTTTATTTTTATGATTGAATTGTCAGAAATCTGCACCATCGCTCATGCAAGGTGTGCGAATAATCGCTCGCCTCTGTTCTTGGGTGTCTTTTATCCATTTGAGTTGCGTCAACAGAAACATTCAATTAATTTTTGATGTTGGGAAATTTTAATCGCTCGCAATTTGATGTGTTTAAAGTACAATTCCAAACAATTTCCTTTTCGTCGTTATGAACATGACACTCAGTAGTTCTCTAAAACATCCACACACAACACGCTAACAGTAAGAGGGTTGTACATTGACAACTCGCCCAGACCTTACTTCTGCCATAAAACGAACATGCATGTTCAGATATGAAAAAAAACAGCGGTCATTCTGAGATCTGAGAAACGTTTTAATACTTCCATATTTTTTTTTTTATCAAAGACATACGGAATGTTGCCCTGTTCCTTATTTTCATTTACACACGTGACACCGGTCGCTCCAATTCACCAGTGACACAAATTAATGTGCCTGATTTGGAATTACGCATCCATTTTCCACGATTTTAATAATCTGCCATTTAAAATCCAGAACTAATTTTAGTGGGTTACATATATTTTCACCGTCACAATTTCCATCCATGTTCAGTTGTATTCATACATTCGTTTCGAAGGACGCTTATCAATGGAAATTGCGAAGTAAATTTTTATACATGTCATAATATATAGCTCACTTCAGATTATCTAAAAGTTCATTTCAGGAATTCTGGTAATACATTTAATAAACAAACACTAGATTTCAAGCTTGCAATTTTATTCTAAACCACAGGCAAACAATAACATTAACTTAACTTAAGTTAGAAAAAAAATACACTTTGAATGGTACTGGGACGTTTCGGCCTCAGGACGTTCTGGCCCTGGATGTTTCTGCCTCCTATATTAACAGTGAACAGTGAAGGGGATTATCTCATCTGCCAGTATAGATAAAAGAGGATATTAAGAGGTGTTAATTGATCAGTATTTTTCAATTTAACAACCTAAACAGTATTAAATAAATGAAGATAAACATTGAATCAAAATCACTCTCCTCACATTTTTCACTCTCGCAAACATGATTTGAGGTGAGTGATTTTCCACTCGCCTCCATTTTGCTCCCATTCGTCACTGATTGGTCTAATTTGGGGTCACTGCAGACTTGTCAAGTCAGCTGCTTTTTTGGCAATAATGTCTGTCTGGAAGGTCATTTCCTGGTTTCTTTGGTCTGTATTCTTGTCTCAAAATATCTATGGAGCCTTTTTCCAATTCTGATTACTTTCCATTGCAATAGAACAGGTGCCCCATCGGGCCGCTTTTTATTTTCAGAGTTGTAATCAAATTGCCATGACTGTGTATGTATCAATATCCTGTGAATTGAAACTCAGTCAATGTTGAAGAATGCAAACAACAATGCTGGTGTTAACTTTCCTGACACAAGTGTGCATTAATTAGGAAGATGCAATACTGTGACTACAGTGTTGGGTAATGTTCTGAGTCTTTTGACTTTTGGTGAATTGAATTGGGCTTGAAAGGTTCACCTGTTGAGCTTATGTTAAAAATCAGAAATTGGTGAGAGATAGTACTGGGCAGTGTTAGGAGAATAAAATATTACGGTATTTTATGAAAAATACTGTGATATATAGTAATATCATTCTTCACACCCCAAATGGCCAAAGTCAGCCACTGACATTTTGAATAAAATCGTGACCATCCACCTAACTTGAAACAGCAATCAATCACCTGACTAAACTTTATGGCTAAGTCCTGTTATGAGAAAGAGGTTTCCATGGAAATGTTCAAACTGAAAGATCCATGGTTTCATTCCTGCCAGGGACAACTGCATTGTGTCCTTGGGCAGGTCAGTTAATCCCAATTGCCCTTGTGAAAGCATGGTGGTGCTGTGTACTAAGAGGCGAACTGCACATCGGTGGTACACTGCCTTCAACCAATGCTAACCCTGCTTGTATGAAGTTAGTGCATTGGGGTTTCTGACAGTTGCTTGCTGTTGCTCGGCTATTCTCTCTTGGGTACTCCAGCTTCCTGAAACACCACCCGTAAAACTGTCCACAATGTGAGTCTGGCTGTCAAAAGTGTCATTTAACCACAATAAATAAATAAACATGGCCCTGTTGCTAACAGCTGCATAAAATTCTATTCAATTAATGATTTTTAAATGGTTGCTTTAATAATTAATTCACAAGAAAATTGGGACTGTGACAAATACATTTACAGTTAGCATCTTTGATATGCCAACTTTTCTGGTGGCACTTAAATCATGTTTTGCTTTCCATCGATGTCTAATGGTTGAAATATTTGAACAGATATTAATAAATCAGTGCAGATCAGTATGTAGAATGATTTAGTAATACAATTCTGTATTATTTGATGATAATAAAACATTCAAAATTTAATTTTATATTCCCGGTTGTCTCCTCATGGGAACCTCCGGAAGTGAAGCTGTGCTTCTTTACTGTGGTAAATACGCTCTGTTTTACTTGTAAAATTAGACCTGGTCACCTGTGGTGGATGTTCTCTAAAATGGATAACCTGGATATAAATGATTGGTTGGACTCGAGCAAGAGATCAAACTAAAACATACCTGACACATGCGACACAAATCATTTAATTGTCAGTAAATGATTTTGTTTCTGAAATCAAAGCATCAAGAATGTTAAAAAGTTTTTCATAACCCTTGGTTGGAAGTAATAAAAACACCTGGCAACACAATAAAAATATCATCTGCATCTGTTCCTCTGTGTCTGGCAAGGGAGCTAACTGCACCTTCACTTGTCAGTGAGTCTGTATTAAATAATCTATTTCTTTATGAATGTTAGCAGCATTCAGCATAGAAGCTGTTTCTCATGATGATGGTTGGTAAAACATGATAATCCCAAAGACTTACTTTATAAAATGTGTTTAAAATTAGCAATTTTAAGGGTACATTTTTTCCTTGCTAGTGGGGGCTGAAAGCTCCCAAAATGGCCAAAGTGTGCAAAATTGGATTAAAGCATGATAGATGGCACACATATAGTACGGCCCATGGGGGGCACAATGAGAAAGAGACCCAAGCATGAAAATGTCCTAGATGACCTTGATTTCAGGGTTAAAGGTCAAACCTTAATTTCTAGCTTAACTTGACAAAGTCAAGATAAGCTATTGCCATCACGCGTGTGGAAGTCTGTTAGTCTGTGAGTCTGTTCACATTTTCCTTTAGCACAGGCTACACTCTGTAGTTCTTGTCCGGTCATCATGAAATTTCAAATGCAGGTTTGAGGTCATATCTAGATAAGAACATCCCCTTTTGGTCGCGATTGGTCAACCATGCTGGCTGCCCGAGCCAAAAACCTCAAAACCTTTAGCACAGTCTACAGGTTATATTTATGAAGGGATTTCTTTGTAACTTGGTAGGATGCCTCTGTATAATATCTAGATGAGAACGTCCCCTTTGGGTCATGATCTGTCAACTGTGACGGCTGCCCAAGCCCGAAACCCAAAAACTTTTAGCACAGTCTGCAGGTCATATTTAATATGGAGGGATTTCATTGTAACTGGGTAGGATGGCTCCATATGATGTCTAAATTAGAACTTCCCCATTTGGTCGTGATCTGTCAACCGTGACGAGTGCCCAAGCCCAAAACCTGAAAACCTTTAGCAGTCTACAGGTTATATTTATTGAGGGATTTCATTGTAACTTGAAGGTTGATTCCATATAATGTCTAGATGAGAATGTCCCCTTTTGGTCACGATTGGTCAACTGTCATGGCTACAGGGGCCCAAAGCCCCTTTTGGTTGTCATCGGTCAACCGTGATGGCTACACAGACTCGAAGACCAAAAACCTTTAGCACATTCTACAGGCCCTATTTATGCAAGGGATTGGGGGCGTGGTGGCGTCTCGGTAACTGGTTCTTGTCAGATCACCGAAGTTAAGCAACGTCGAGCGCGGTTAGTAGTTGGATGGGTGACAATCTTTCACCTACACAAACGTAGCAAAATGAACTTATCACATTCCAAGATTAGGCTTGTCGCGATTATGAAATTCCATACTCAATCAGAGCCCAAAATTAACGATTAGTCGACTTTTTTTACCACATTTTTTGAACAAAGGGTCGACTAAAACGAGATGGCTGAATGGTCCTAAAGGTAGGTATAACCGGGCGTGTGGCCGTGTATATTTCAAATAACATGGTGACATAGTCAACGTTCCATCATTCCCACGTTATAAGGCTTGGTGAACGTTGGAATGAACGTTTTGTTGACCATATTCTGTTAAGTTGGTCGATTGTCTGCCATACTGTTAAACAGTAATACACCCTGACACCCGAAATTCAGATGAAACATAACATTGAGCAGCCAGAAGGAACTCGGCCTGATCTGAGGGAGAGGGATTTTACAACTTACAAGGACTATTCTGCTGGACCCTGTAAGGGCACTAAGGATGTAAAAAGTCACCCCCCCCCCCCTCCCTTTCCGCACACACACTCACGATAATTTATCAATGGTGGGAAACGTTGTGATTTTCGGATTTCCAACACGAAAGAGTGACCCAAGGGAGCTAACTCTAGTTTTGTGATGCAAAATACTGAAATTTCATCAAACTCAGCGAGTTTCATTTCGTGTTGTTCAAAATAAAAGATTTATGAGCAAAGAATGGTTATTGGAAACGATGTTGTTTAAAATACGGACATGTTGTTGACATGATGAGAGCAGTAATACTTGAGAATAACTTTCATATTTTCCACAAAAAAAATCATTAAAGTGGGAGGTAATTACCGCAAACATTTCTGAATCAGACTTTGAAAAATGATGATTTATTTGAGGGGGGGGGGGGGGGCCTGAGGCCACCCTCCTTTACCTCCATATGGTCTACCACTGTCGTTTATACATCCAGAAAAGTTCCCATCATGTATATACAGCGTGATCACGTTCTGGCAAGGCAGTGGTGTCGTTATACATGCGGGGGTAAAAAAAGTCGAAAAAGTCGACTTTCAAATTTAAAGTCGATCAATCAGCATGACCGACGATTAGTCGACTTTTTGCATAATCACGGCAAGCCTATCCAAGATTATGCTAAAGTAACCTTCATCCCATTCATAATGAGAATATTGGACCATATCAAGAGAGTTGACATTGTGTGGTATATTTATAAAGAGGCTTCATTGAAGGCATGCACTCAAGAGAGGAATTGGTGAAAGAAGACATGTGACACCTATCACACCACTGCCAACTAAATGGGGAGATGTTTTGTATAATGATGGGAACAAAACTGAATTATTCTGTTTTTTAGCTGACCAGATTTCACAACAAATAGTACCACCTAGAAAACTTATTGTCACAACAAACCTAGATGGAATTTTACAAACTGTGTTGCCATCATCTGCTAATTTTAACAAACTCCAACTTGACAACCACGAATAAGCTGACAACCGAGTCATCTTAGATCTGAGTGATTGTGTGGCGAGAGGATATGCGAAAGTAACCAACCATGCTAATGACACCAACATACTTGATGTGGTTGTTAGAGAAGTTGTGAGATTACCACAAGCTGAAGTCTCTGTTCTTCGTGGAGTAGAAAAAACAAGCAGATACCTTGCAGCACATACCATCGGCAGTAATTTAGGTGAAAAAAAATCATCTATTTTGCCATTATTTCATAGTTTAACTGGTGACACCGTTTCATTTTTAGTGGCAGTGGAAAGAGAAAGCTTTGGGAGTCATGGAATGTGTTTGAAGAACTCGCATCAACCTTTGAAGAAATACAATCAAATGGGCACATTGATCAGGAAGCAGTTAACGTTTTACGACATTATATAAGTATTACCTACAAAAGAGAATGCCCCGAGACAGTAAATGAGGCAAGATTTCTTTTCACTGAAGGGAGGCAGTTATATCCCACTCACAAAAGCAGCTCTTCTGGAACATACTCATTACTGAATGAGCAGTATACCAATGAGCCTTTGTGTGGGGTCAAGCCAACAGCAAAGAACAGAATCTCCCTGATCCTTCTATGTGAGGATGGATGGATAATGGTGACATGGATAAAACTGGCTGAGGCATCAAAAGCAAGTAGGGAGTTAATCAATGTGGCTGCAAAAAGGCCTGCCGTAGGATGTGCAGCTGCGAAAAGAACAAACAGCAGTACACAGAATTGTGCAGCTGTAAAGGAGGGTGTGCCTGAAATTATATGGCAGCAGTCATTAATAACATGCCTATATTAAATTCTTCTGATTTTCACTTCAAACACGGGTGAGCACAACTATCAATTAGAAGTCATTTGCTGTGAGAAATATGAGTCAATAAAGTAACTTAAATAGGGAAAAGATTACACATGAAGCGTGGTGTAGATTTTTTATTATTAACTGGCTTTTACAGTCTGGAAATGGCACAAAATTTATAACATTTTAACGAACATGCCAATTCAAATTTTATGGAGTGTCATAATTCTCTGGGATGGGGTAGGGAGCCCCTTATTATCAATAACTAACATGATAAACATATACAGATGATCTTCTGTGCTAGGCATTCCATGCCTCTTATAACTAAAAGTACATTTGGTCAAATACCTAGTCAGTAGGCAACAGAATTGGTTAAATTTATTGTGTTGAAAGCTGAAAGTTTATTTAAATATTAGTGATGAACCTATTATCAGCATCAGCAATCGGCATCGGCCGATAATGGAGTAATCAGCGAATCATCGGCATCGCCAGAAAAGGGCATCCTTTGCCGATAGGGATGCACCGATTGTTATAAGGTCAAAATAAACTGTCGGTTTTTTTTTTACTCAGCCATATCATCAAAAACAGAGTTTACACTTCAGGGGAATGTGTCAACACTATTGATTCCAGAATTCTGTGCATTTTAACATTCTGTGAATAATTTAAAGCTTCGCCAAAATTTCAATTTGTCACACGGTCATGTATGATTCTTATTACACTGAAATCCCAGCCCAGTTTCTTTAGTTGTAACATCGTTGTTTAAAATTGAGCTTTCCAATATTACTCCATTTTGAAAATTACACAATTCTTATTAAAACAAATAGTGTCAGACTGTCGGTGCCGGTTTCATTTTTGATTTATTTATAAGTACTTAGTGTTGAAACAACTAATCGACTAATCAACGCCGACGTGATTTTTGTCAAAAGTCGACGATAAAATCTGTAGTCGACTAATTGGTATGTTTTTTTTAGGCAGGGGGTGTGTTATGACAGATAACCTAAAATATTGAAACAGTGTAACTGCACTGCATTGGTTTTACGTTTGTCTTCAAAACAAGAGTGTCAGCTATTCTATGAGACGATTCCGCATGTACAGTTCACTGTAGGCCTTGTGCTGCACTCATGATCAATGTGTCAGGGGTGTCTTTGATCTGTCAACATCACAGCAAAATATCTGGTTCAAAGCCCGGTGAGGAAATCAAAGGAATGGAAACTTTTGAAATCAGAATTTCCATCCGTGCTACACTTCTAACATCTCCCTAACTCAAGTAAATTTCAATTTCACAAGTACAAACTGCCACACCCCCCCCCCCCCCCCACACACACACACACACCCACCCCCCATGCCCATGCGCCCACCCCCTTATCAAATACATAACTGTCAATACTCATAACAAAAATTATTTTCAAAAAGTTCACATCAGCGACAGCGCACTTCGGACGTTCGGAAACTTTTTAATCTCCAAGACGAAAATGGCAGAAAAGTAGTTGGATGTGTCTTATGTTGGTGCAAATTAAAGTACAATAATTCCACCAGTGTCATGCGATCACACTTGGCACACAAACATCCATCTATTCAGTTGTCTGAGTCATCAGTGTCGTCGCTTTCCACTGCAACGGCTTCCACACAGTCCACTCTCGATTTCCAAAGTAAGAAAGGTGGGAGAAAGATATCTAAAGAACGATGGAAAGAGTTAACGAAAAAAATTGTTGAATGGTGTACAATGGATCTCAGGCCCCTCAGTATTGTTGAGGGCAAATGTTTTCTACGATTCAGGTACTCTGTCACACAACTGTGAAAACACATGCAAAGTACTGTTCCGAGCAGTTGAAGAAAGAAGTCATAGCTGACTTGAATAATGTTCAATTTATTTCATTGACAACCGACACATGGACAAGTGCTGAAACTAAAGGTTATGTTACTGTAACCGTCCTCCTCCCCAATTTTTAACTTGTTTCATTCATGTTGGTCTCACAATCATCTATGGATCCCAGCGCATACAGTCAAGCCCACAGCAACTTTGGCATTTCATTCCATGTAAGGTTTTCATTGAGATCTGCCCAACAAAGGAGGTCGTGCTTCATTTGTTAGTCAATTTTTTCATGAAAAAACCTCCCATGAAATAGAATGCAACTTGTGCAAGAGAAAGAAATCATACTTTAGACAAATTTTAAGAAGTAAACTGAAAAAAGTCAAAAGTACCCATCCACCCCAACCCATCGGGATCCGTGAACAATCTCGACACATCAGATTTCTACTCCCCTAAGCCAGTGGTCTCACCAGCCACCAGATTATCATTTTTGGATCTTCTTACCAACGCCTTAAGTTGTCAGTAGGCGGTGGTCTCGCCAACTGCTCGGAATTCTGTGCCTACCTACCTATATATAGCATACTTGGTCCCTCCAGATGGCGCAGATGGTCTCGCTCTTTGACAGTGCAAATTTCTGGTTCTTTCTCTGCAGTTGTGTCCTGAATCATCAGCGGTCTTGTCAACTACAAGATTCTGTGTGATGTTTTCTCCTGGTTTAGGACTGGTCAATATAGTATCATATCGTCACTTCATAATGTCAAGTAGTTCAATAATATTGGCCTCCGAGTGAGCTCCTTATTTATTATTTTATATAAAAAAAATAAAATAAATGAGGAGCAGTCAGAGGCTAATATTATTGGACTAAATGCAAACATCCAATAGGGTTGCAGGGTACAAAACACCAAAGTACAGAATGACTGGTAGTCCAGGGGCCAGTACAAACCGTAAAGATGTGTTTAAATGGCCAGGTACCAAATGACCAGGGTACAAAATGCCCATCATCCTTAGTGCATAGTCTATGGTTATTTCTGTTGTCAAGTGAGCATAATAGCACAGCAAGAAATTATGGCTGAAGTCAGGACGCCACGCCATCTGAAATGTTACTCATCAGTTTAATGGCCGATTTCAAAATTTGTTTTCGTTAAATTCCTTCAGTGAAACCTACGTCAAGGTAAAGCTATTTTGAGACAAAGTTTTATCATCCTGCATTTTCAAAAATGCGGGGATATAGTCATGATCTGTGTCCATACGTACGGCCTTACATTTGTCCGTCCGTACGTCACAACCTGAAAGGCTTCTAGGCTATTCAATTCGAAATGTTTAAACTATGCTAAGGTGTCCAGGTAGCAACTGTAGATGTGCATGAAGGTTTCGGAATTTCGATTTGGCCCCAAGTGGTTCCAGTGGAACCACTTTTATCGTTATAAAATCAGTTTTCACCGAAAAGCTCCTAGGGTATTTAAATCGAAACGTTTAAACTATGCTGATGTGTTCAGGTATCATCTCTGGATGTACATGAGGGTTTCAGAATTTTGATATGGCTCCAAGTGGTCTTTTATCGTTGGAAAATTAGTTTTCATCGAAAGGCTCCAAGGGTATTTAATTCGAACTGTGGACACTAAGGTGTCCAGGTAGCAACTGTAGATGTGCATTAAGGTTTCGGAATTTCGATTTGGCCCCAAATGGTTCCAGTGGAACCACTTTTATCGTTATAAAATCAGTTTTCACCGAAAAGCTCCTAGGGTATTTAATTCGAAACGTTTAAACTATGCTGATGTGTTCAGGTATCATCTCTGGATGTACATGAGGGTTTCAGAATTTTGATATGGCTCCAAGTGGTCTTTTATCGTTGGAAAATTAGTTTTCATCGAAAGGCTCCAAGGGTATTTAATTCGAACTGTGGAACCACTTTTATCATTAGAAAATCAGTTTTCATCGAAATGCTTCTAGGGTATTCAATTCAAAACGTTTAAACTATGCTAATGTGTTCAGGTAACATCACTAGATGTGCATGAAGGTTTCGGAATTTTGATTTGTCCCCAAGTGGTTCCAGTGGAACCACTTTTATCGTTATAAAATCAGTTTTCACCGAAAAGCTCCTAGGGTATTTAATTCGAAATGTTTAAACTATGCTGATGTGTTCAGGTATCATCTCTGGATGTACATGAGGGTTTCAGAATTTTGATATGGCTCCAAGTGGTCTTTTATCGTTGGAAAATTAGTTTTCATCGAAAGGCTCCTAGGGTATTTAATTCGAAACATTTGAACTATGCTAATGTATTCAGGTAACATCTCTAGATGTGCACGAAGGTTTTGGAATTTTGATTTGGCCCCAAATCAATATAATAAGGAGTATGCCCCATAACATGTATTAATGCACAAATATAGTGTTTCTGATACAAACGAGCGGAAATGCGGGGATAGACCATTGTGTGCTTTGCACACAAATAACTATATCTAGTTGCTGTTAAGTGTTTCATGCAGAAGAAGGAGTCTGTCAGTGGGTATCTTCATAATAGGCCTATAGAAAAGTTATAGTATTATAATGATACAGCGTGTTGCCGATTAGTTGACTTCGGCTCGATTTTCGGCCCCCGACGAGTTGACTCCAAAATTCAGAAGTCATTTCAACACTATAAGTACTGTATTGCGAAAAAAATCTTGAGGGAGACAAGTGAAGTAAATTATACAAAGCAGCTTTTTTTTTTTTAAAACAATACAACATGTGCGTTCCATTGAGGATTAGTGTCATTTCATACACAGGCGTTTTATACACTGACATTTTCATGTACAAAAGAAGACATTTGGTACATATATCAAAGGCTATTTCGTACACAGGCAAATTTTATAGGGTTTTTAAATATTTTTTATATGAAATAATAGATTACTTTTGTAAGGTATTATAATTGAATATAAATAAAAAATCGACATTTGAAATATCAAGGAACATAATTTAATACGACCAACACCACCACAATATGTCGTACATTTGAAAATATTGTTAGGAAATAAAATAAACTGCAGACTGTAAAAATATCTTTCTTTGATGAAAAATCAAAACATTATGATGTGAGCTCATTGATGATTAATCAGCTTTGATCCAGTTCTTATGATATGTAATCACAGCATTGTTATTACACTGGAGTCATACTTAGCACATGAACACATTAAAATGATTAATGCTTCCAGCGATGTTAAAAATTACGTTTTAGAGCTAATTCCCATACAGTTAGGCCTACTTTTAATTATAATAAATATTTTCCAGTATGTTCTATTTGTATACTGCATAGAGAGTTGCGGTTAACCGAAAAAACGACTCGGTCTTGGTTGTATTAGAAAACCGGAAATCGCAACCGAGCATGGGTGCACACAACCGTACTTTTGGTTTCTGTAAAAACAAATGATAACAACATGGCAGATGTCTCAGATGCAGACGATAAAACGTATACTCTGAGCCCTGTCTCAGTCCTTCGCGTGAGACGGGTGCTATTGCGCTCGCAACCGCCCGTAATTTAAAAAAGACGCGCAAAAAATCGCGGCCGTCATCAAACAGTTCAACTTCACTTTTAAATTGCACTCAACTCACAAGCATTGCCACGCTTCAAGTCAGAATGGACATCTATTTTGTTATTGTCCATTGGTTAATGGTAAAACAAAAACAAAATTAAAACTGCTGTTATATGCCCCTCCCCCCCTCTCCCCCCCCCCCCCCCCCCCCCCTCTCTCTCCACCTTCATATCACCATCCGCTCCGCAAGAGGTCCGAATCGACATTGTCAGTGAAAACTGAAACATTTTTAGTTTCCTTTATTCATTGCGCATGTCATTATACATCCCCATTCATCCAGTAAACGAAACCGAAAGTACATAGCTAATTTAATCAGAATTTGCTTTAAAAATTCTCATAATTATCTTGTACAAACGTTTCATTTTCAGATTTTGGGTTTTAATTCTCAATTTAATGAATAAAACAAACAGAAAACCATGCAGTGTTGTTTTCATTTTTTGTACAGGTTAGTCTCGAAGCTTGAAATGGACGTAAGTTAAGTATGTCAATCAACACTGCAAACCACCCCCTTGAAAACAGACAAACATTGTCTGTTTAAAAATAGCTGTTTTTTTAAATATGTACATTTATTATGAATAAACAAAATATAGCTTCCCACAAAATCAATAAAAAAAAAATCATAATATGAAGACCAGATAAAATTTACACAGCGGAATATGAATAACAAAATAGTTGCCTCCCTTGGCGACATTCAAAAAATTGATTTTACACTGAAAGTCATAACTTCACATGTTGCAGAGCATGATGAAATGATAAATGAGCATGTTTTATTAAACCAATAAGTCATACATCATATTGCTGGTTAAATTGTTATATAATTCTCAAATACCAGAGTTGTAATTATTTTTTATTTTTAATTACCACTTTCTCATTAATTTCTGAACCCCTGTTTTCACAGTGAGTTGTGCACGCTCGAAAGTGGCAGTGTTCTTTTACAATGAGTTGTGCACCGCTCGAAAGTGGCATTGTTCAATCAGTATCTTTGTGATCATGTTCCACCACCGTGAAAACTATATGTTATGGGTGTGTTTCAGACAACTATTGACAGCAGTCTGCCCACTTATTTGAAACAAGTCACAGCTTCCAAAACGAGGTTGACAAAAAAAAAAAAACAAGTCAATTTTGATTGGGATATATAATTTTTTAATAAAGACTTATTACACTGAACACAGACATAATGTATTACACAAAAACCTCAACTCCCCAAAATATACATAATACAGTTTTACAGTTCTATTTGATACCGGGGTAAGTACTGTGTTGCAACAAGTCACCTGTTTTTCCATTTGATGCCTGTAAATTTGACGTCTCAAACAACTTTTGTTACTATCTTTTAATTGACCTGTTTCCCGAATTTATGTGCCCATGATGGCATGATCAGCAGTCGAGGACGGGAATGGGACAACCCGCCCCAGAGACAACCCATCCCAAACGAGGTGGGATGGCCTGCCCCGGGACAACCCGCCCCAACAGTTATGCGGGACAACCCATCCCTGAGTTCTTATACATGCAATTGTAAGTCAACCTTTATATACTATACATAATACAAATGCATTATCTAGTCATAATAGTTCATGATATTCTGAAAAATGCTAGTAAGACACAAAAAGTAAAAAACAACCGAACAACCGAACCGAACCAAATCCTTTCAGTCAAAAATAACCGAAACCGAAGGGGCAAAAATGACAACCGCAACTCTCTAATACTGCTAGATGTCAGAAAATGGACTTATCTTTGTAGAAATTTATATTTGTATCATTCCAGTATGTTTTGTATTTATATAAATATGTTATTGCAATAAATTTGTTATTTTTACATACGGGTTGTTATCTTTACTTGGCCGAAGACAGTCATAACCCTGTATACGAAACGTCCTAGCTTGTGTACAAACCATCCTAAAGTTTGTGTAAGAAACGTCCTAAATTGCCGTGTATGAAATGCCCAAGTACGAAACGTCCAGCCCCCTTCCAAGGCGGGGCAAAATCATGAGATTTTCAAAATGGAAAGGTCTATTGTAAACATACATATTGAATATTGGGCTTATGGCCAATATGGGAAGAAAGGAATAAGTCAGATTTACACGAGTCAGGACAGTGTCTGTCGGTCTGTGTATGGGTTACCACAGGATCGCTATGTATTTTAAATATAAGGGATTTAATCTAATTGGGAAGATATATAGTATTCCACGCAGAGAGACACACTCAATCACAGGAATGATTCCGTTCTTCTCACTGAGGATTGGGCTGCACAAAACGATCAGATTAATTGTCTGAGGGAGTTGGTTTGGTTGCGAGTTGACCAGGAACCAAGAAACACAGCCCAACATTGAGATTCTAATTGCAACTTTGCAGGGTTCGATCAAGTTATTTCTGCATTTTCATAGAACATAAAACATTGGCATCACCATCGGTATCGGCCGCTTATTAAATAGATTTTTAATATCGGTGTTGGCCGATGGTTCGTTTACCATATCGATTCATCACTATTAAATGTGCAACAATATTTATTTTATGGGAAGTGAAACTGTTGGTAATTCAATATGTCATGTTATTTTGTATGAAGGTACAGAAAAAAATAGAAAAATGGTTCATCTGCAATGCTAATGGTGACTTTGGTGGGATTTCCCTGTAAAAATCAGCATTTTGTGGACTTCAAACTGCAGTAACCTTCAAAATTTGGTCTTATGACCTTGACCTTGACCTGAATGTCACAAAAGAGGTCAACCAGCTTGGGTCACTTTCTTAAATGAATGTACATGTGTTACTCTACATTTGTGCCAAGTTGCATATTTTAATCCAGATTTGCACACCCCAACAGCTTACAGTCTCCACTATGCTGTGAACACATTTACCATTCCATTCAGCGGTATTCAGCTATACGTGTTTTGATGTTTTTAATCTTTTATGTCAAAGACGCAAAGTGTGTTTTCAAAATGGATAGTTTCAATGACCATCAACTGTGATGGGCAACTAGTTGATTCTCAAAACTGAAAGACTTCTAACTTCATACAACAGCCTTAGCGAGGCCAGATTTGTTCAAATCAGGTCCCTGGGTTCATATTTTGGCACCTCAGATTTCAACTTGGTGCATTTCTTTTTGGAATCCTGGAAAGCAAAGTAGTACTAGTTTATTATGGTGAATAATCTCTGTTTTATTGATGAAATGGGACCTGGTAACCAATGCCAGGGGCGGAAATCCTCTTAAATGGGTATAAACGATTTGATGGACTTGACTTTATGTTGCAGTCATGGTTAGCCATTGTGCACAAATATGTGACCTGCAATATGAGGATTATTCTTTTAAAATCTTTTTCTTCAGATCCGCGGTTAGAATCTTGAGATATTTGGTATTCAGCATCCTTAGTGGGATCAAATTCAAGTTTGGTTGAATCATGGAAGTTAGTTCATATTTGGACAGCCTGTGGGAGCCCATATTTCAACTGGTTTTAATATGAGGAATATTCCTCAAAGATCTTGTTCAGATCCACTGGGCAGAACAATTTGGTATTGGTAAACAGCATTACAATAAGGCGTTATGATACACAGGGTGTGTGTGTGGGGGCTGGGGGTGGGAAGCACCTGAGGGGGTTGAAATTTAACAAAGACTTTACTGTTTAAATGAATTCTGCCCATGAGTGATGGCGTCCAATTTGTTGACAAATTAAATGCGATGTATATGTGGGATTGTTATGATTAATAATGGACCATCAGACGACATGAGGCCCTTTGGGCATTAAAATAACTTTTGAAGTGATTTTATGTAAAAAATCATTTTAACCCCATTGGAATCCATTGCGTGAATTTTTGGGGAGGCTTTAAAATGAGATTTGATCGATTTTGGGCTATTTTATGCAAAACAAAAATTCAGCCTTATATTCCCCCCCACCCCAACTCCCAAACTGGGTCAATTGGCAAAAAAATCTAAAGGTGGGTGAGTGGGAGCATACAGTTACAGTTTCTTGAACTATTCGGAAGGAAGGAAAAGGATTCGGATCGGAATTCGGAATATCCAGGTTCCGACAATTTTAATATTTTAATGCCATGTTTATAATACTTACTGTACTTTCAGTCTAAATTAATTTAGTGTATGGTTGGATAGCCTGATCGGTGTTTCATTCTTATGAAATGACGGACTGGCTATCAAGACCATCACCTGGTCCACCAGAATCGCTAATGTTATTTACACTTTGTAATTGCTGTTAAATTAACGTTTAAGCCACCTTCACTTTGAAGACCTGTTATAGTAAATAATAATTGTAAATTGCCGCCTTAATTTTTGGACTTTAAGTCAATCTTAGATTGGACTATTGTAAGTAATTAAATGCATCTGTGTATAATTTTATAAATTTGTCGATGTTATCCCCAGAGACGGGTGATTCGACTCATTCTGTGAAAGTGGAGCGAACCAGATCGCCTGTCGCCGTGGATACATTTATAGATGCTTTTTGAATTAACCCTATCCCCATCCATCACATTTCTAAGGACATATTTTCTATGCAGGTTCAAGAAATACCACTACTACAATCATCTGTACAGTAACATGTGAACTTGTCAACTTGAGGGTATGCATTTATTAATTAACCCTTTTCCCTACATCCTATCAGTTGAAATGCTACTCATTTGAAATATCTACTGCAGACGAAATGGAATAATATTGTATATAGTTTCTGTATTTATTTACTTCATTTAATGTGAAACAAATGTCCATTTAAAACACCACACTTTGCAATCAAACCAGTTAGTTATTTATTGGTGCAGGTCTAGCGAATCGGTGTAGTTGTGTAAATAATGTTTAATATGGGTTCAGTCATGTATCTTATGCCTTTTATAAGTAGGTTCAGTACATAGGTAATGTTTCGTCACGTAGCAAGTATGCACAATGTGTATGCTACTATATGGTAATTTTTTGGGCCACTGTGGTCAGTAATTGATTATTTACTATATTAGGAGTAATCTGGAGTTATTTTCATGTATTCTGTGTAAACTTTATTAGTACCTTTTGGATATGATAATGGCATTAGTTGTTATACTTTGCTGGAATGAGCTCATTCCAGTAGAGTATACCACCTTATGCCTCATTGGTAGTTATTTTTAACTGTTAGTTTTGTTTAGGTACAAATATAGAATACATCCCTGTACTCAGATACATGAGTTACTTATGATGTGTTATACCGTTTTTAATTTCAGAGTTCTTTAAAATGTTACATTGGCCAGATTGTGAATTTTGAAATCATACTCTTCAGTTTAAAAATTGGAAATAAATTAACCTACGTAAAATATTCTATTCTGCCTTTTGTTTGTTCCAGTGGGCTAAGACGGGTACACTATTAATCTGCATGTTTTAGAGACTTTGAACACCAGTCATAGATGTATTTGTCATGAATCAGCCACATTTGTTGAATGTTGCTCGGTGCAAGTTGTATCCTGATGCATACGTGTATTGTAGCATTTTGAAACTTGGTGAAATAATGTTGTGGGCATATCATAGCAGCTCTTGGGATAAACAACTGCCTGGATGTTGAATCACACAAAAAGGCAGAATATAACACAGACAGGTTTGAAAGAGGCAAGAGATGTCAAAGAAAAAAGCCTTAGGATTAAATTTTTATGTAATTTCAGGTTGAAAAAAATTGCAAAGAAGATATTAGTGTTGGAACTGCAAACACATCATACTTGAGACATTCTGATATGGGTATGTAAATTTGACAAAGCTTTTCAGCTCACTTGACTGAAAGTCATCCCTGTTGCCATCATTTGGCATCCTTTGTCCTCTGTCTGGTGTAAGTTAACATTCACATGTCACTCTTCTTCAGAATCTCTGAATCAAACCCAACAAAGCTTAGCACAAATTATTTTCATGAGATACCCTTCTAAGTTTGCTAGAAATTGTTCAGCCTATTGGGCATGGGCTGAGGGGCAGTGCCTGAAAAACCCAAATTCTTCAAAAATCTTTTCATGAACCAACAGTCACAAGGCTTTGAAATTTGGGATAGGACTTCCTTATCAGGCCTGGCATTCTGAAAAATTTAGGGGGGCTAAAAATCGCTCTCCTGAAATGATCTAGGACAGCCAATGGCTCTCCTAATTTTTTTTGACATGGAAGGCAGTTGAACCATGATATATCATATGAATGCAGTTCAACACTGTGACCAGACATGCTCTACTCACAAAGTTGCATTGCGTAATTTGGATAGTTGTAATACATGTTACTTCGAAAGTTACTCAATACTGTGTTGAAGTCGTCGGTTCCGACAACTCACAACTGTCACAACCCAATCATGGTTCAACTTCATCTCCTTCAAGTTCACCCCATCAGATAAATTTTGAATTTCAGTTCATTGCACCTGAGCCAGCTGTACAGTACATGGTGCCAATTGAAGATTTTCTAAATGGTCCTGGGAAAACACAATTTTTTTAGCTCAACTTTGGCAAAGCCAAATTTGAGCTTTTGTCATGGCCCGTCGTCTGTCGTCCGTCTGGCTGTCTGTCCGTCTGTCCATCTGTCCACACGTCAACAATTGGATACGGCTCGGGCTAGAGGCCGTATTTATGAACCAATCTTTACGAAACTTCTTGGGTACCTTTGTTATGACCATGGGACGAGAACGAGTGTTTTTGGGTGCGGTCCGAAATTCAAGATGGCTGCCAGCCGCCATTTTGTACCGACGATGCAGAAATCTGTTTTTTGTACAGAACTTCCATATGAAAGCTCTGATTTGAATAATTTTTTGTATGAATGTTTAGTACCATGGGATACATCACATATAATACGTGTTTTTTTCTCGTGCGTAAATTGTGCAAATTAGACTAATTTTGATGTTTTTTGGTGTTACTTTCAGCACTGTAAGTGCAAATGCCAATACGGCTCGGGCTAGAGGCCGTATTTATGAACCGATCTTTACGAAACTTCTTGGGTACCTTTGGTATCACCGTGGGACGAGAACGAGTGTTTTTGGGTCCGGTCCGAAATTCAAGATGGCCGATGGCTGCCATTTTGTACAAAATTAGGTGCAATCAGATTTTTGCACAGAACTTCCATATGAAAGCGCTGATTTGAATAATTTTGTGTGTGAATGTTTAGTACCATGGGATACATCACATATGATACGGGTTTATTTCTCGCGCAGAAATTATGCAAATTAGATGAACTTTGATTTTTGGCTCACCAACGTTAGTTGTGTGAGCCTATGGCATAGCCCTCATGTCGGCGTCTGCGTTGGCGTCGGCGTCCGCTCTCAAATATTTTGAACTTTTGTGTACAGGTTTTGATTTTTTGGCTTTTCAAATTTTTTTTTAGTTTCAGCATATTGCTATAGTGGTTCACTATAACATTTAACTCTTTTCCAGGGTATTTTGTCGTAATATTAACCCTCTGAATCAAATTTTAGACTTATTTTGATGTTTGCGTGCAGGTTTTGATTTTTTTTTTTCCTTTCTTTCAAGTGGAGATTTACCTTGCAGCATATGTCCATGCTTTCTGTTGTATGTAAACATGCATCTTAGGGCTATGTTTGTATTATTTAACCCTTTTCCTGCTGAATTACTTCAATTTTGGACTTTTATGTACAGCTTTTGGACTTAGGCTTACAGCTTCTTACTTTTATGTACAGGTTGTGATAAAAAAAAACAATTTCAAGTGAGGTTGACCTCACTGCATATTGCAATGGTGGTTATTATAACATTGATATCTTTCCAGTGCATTTTTTAAAAATTTTTAACCCCCTCAATAGATTTTTGGACTTATTTTGACGTTTGCGTGCAGGTTTTCATGGGTTTTTTTTTTTTCCTTTCTTCCAAGTGTAGAGTTTCTGCATATTGCTATGGTGGTTCACTATAACATTTAACTCTTTTCCAGGGTATTTTGTCTTCATTTTAACCCTTTGAATCAAATTTTAGACTTATTTTGATGTTTGCGTGCAGGTTTTGATGTTTTTTTTTCCTTTCTTTCAAGTGGAGATTTACCTTGCAGCATATGTCCATGCTTTCTATTGTATGTAAACATGCATCTTAGGGCTATGTTTGTATTATTTAACCCTTTTCCTGCTGAATTACTTCAATTTTGAACTTTTATGTACAGCTTTTGGACTTAGGCTTACAGCTTCTTACTTTTATGTACAGGTTGTGATAAAAAAAACAATTTCAAGTGAGGTTGACCTGACTGCATATTGCAGTGGTGGTTATTATAACATTGATATCTTTCCAGTGCATTTTAAAAATTTTTTTAACCCTTTGAATAGATTTTTAGACTTATTTTGACGTTTGCGTGCAGCTTTTCATGGGTTTTTTTCTTTCTTTCTTCCAAGTGTAGATTTACCTTGTAGCATATGTCCATGCTTTCTATTGTATGTAAACATGCATCTTAGGGCTACGTTGTATTCTTTAACCCTTTTCCTGCTTAATTACTTCAATTTTGGACTTCTTTTGTTTACAGGTTTGGAATTTTGTGCCTTTAAAAAAAATTTGTTCTTCTTTACATATTGCTGTGGGGGTTCATGATAACATTTAACTCTTTTCCAGGGTATTTCATCTTAATTTTAACCCTTTAAATCAAATTTTGGACTTATTTTGACGTTTGTGTGCAGGTTTTGATGTTTTTTTTACTTTTATGTGCAGGTTTTGAGGTTTGTCTTTCTTCTCTTCCAAGTGGCGACTTACCTTGTAGCATATTGTCATGGTTCCTATTTTATGTTAGGATGCTTCTTGGGGCTATTATTATATTATTTAACCCTTTAGCTGCTTATTTACTTTAATTTTGGACTTTTGTGTGCAGGTTTTGTACTTTTGTGTGCAGGTTTTGATATTTTTTTTTTCAAGTGGAGTTTTACCTCACTGGCATATTGCCATGGTGGTTACTGTAACATTTTCAGGGTATTTTTCTAAATTTTAACTCTTTGAAACAAATGTGATACTTTTATGTGCAGGTTTTGAGGTTTGTCTTTCTTTTCTTCCAAGTGGATATTTTTCAAGTAGACTTTCACCTTACTGGCATATTGCCATTGTGGTTACTGTGACAGGGTATTTTTCTCAATTTTAACCCCTTGAAACAAATGTGATCCTTTTTTTTACTTTTATGTGCAGGTTTTGAGGTTTGTCTTTCTTTTCTTCCAAGTGGTGACTTACCTTGTAGCATATTGCCATGGTTCCTATTTTATGTTAGGTTGCTTCTTGGGCTATTTTTATATTATTTAACCCTTTAGCTGTTTATTTACTTTAATTTTGGACTTTTGTGTGCAGGTTTTGTACTTTTGTGTGCAGGTTTTGATATTTTTTTTAAGTGGAGTTTTATCTCACTGGCATATTGCCACGCTGGTTATTGTAATATTTTCAGGGTATTTTTCTAAATTTTAACCCTTTGAAAAAAAAATGTAATACTTTTTTTACCTTTATGTGCAGGTTTTGAGGTTTGTCTTTCTTTTTTTCAAAGTGGAGACTTACCTTGTAGCATATTGCCATGGTTCCTATTTTATGTTAGCATGCTTCTTAGGGGTTATTATATTATTTAGCCCTTTAGCTGCTTATTTTCTTTAATTTTGGACTTTTGTGTGCAAGTTTTGAACATTTTTTTTTTACTCCAACCACCCCTTTACATTGGCCACCTGTTGGTGAGCCACGGGGTACTGATACCCCCTCTAGTTGTCTGTCTGTCAGTCTGTTCTTCCGTCCGTCCATCACAAACTTTGTCCACTAAACTCCCACAGTTTTCAGTGGATTTTTCTTGGTCTGAAGTATCAGTATCAAGTGTAGATGTGCAGGTGGTCAAAAATTTTTGATGCAATGAATTTTGCTTGGTTACAGCCCTTGGAAATAGCAAAAATTCCATCACAAAGGCTTGTCTACTTAACTCCTCCTGCATTTTGTATTGGATATTTGTGAAACTTGGTCTGAAGTATCAGTATAAGGTGTAGATGTGCATGTGGCCAGGTGTGCAGTATGAGTATGATGTGTTCATGTGCATATAGAAAGGAAGTTTCAATTTGAATAATTTTTCCAGAGTTATAGCCCATGTTGATTTTGAATTTACCAAAATTGCAGGTTGAAGATATCTTCAGTTGCGATTAAATAAATTAAATTATTTATCCCACGCCGACAAAGTCTGGAGGGGAATATTGAAATGGTGTTCGTCTGTTCGTCAGTACATCCATTAGTCCATCCATCACAAATTTTGTCTGCTTAACTCCTACAGTTTACAGTGGATTTTTTACGAAACCTGGTCTGAAGTATCAGTATCAAGTGTAGATGTGCATGTGGACAGAAATTTTCGATGCTACAAATTTTGCCTGGCAAATAGCAAAATTCCATCTCAAAGGCATTTCCGCTTAACTCCTCCTTAATTATGTCTCCCCTTCCCAGAAGGGAGACATATTGTTTTAGTACATATTCTTCTTCTTCTTCTTCTTCTTCTCATGCAAACTTTGTCCGGGCCATAACTTTTTTGTCTTTTGACCTACACCTTAGATACTTGGCATGTGGATGTATGACCATGAGCCGGTGTGCAGTATTCCATAGTGACCTTCATGTGACCTTGACCTTTGACCTGAAGGTCAGATTTATGTGTTTTTTTAAGGGAAACATCACACAAACTTTGTCCGGGCCATAACTTTTTTGTCTTCTGACCTACACCTTAGATACTTGGCATGTGGAAGTATCACCATGAACCGGTGTGCAGTGTACCATAGTGACCTTCATATGACCTTGACCTTTGACCTGAAGGTCAGATTTATGTGCATTTTTAAGGGAAACTGTCTGAACCCGAACTTTTTTGTATTTTGAGTCAGGCTTTAGATATTTGGCATGTGGATGTATCACCAAGAGCCGGTGTGTAGCGTACCATTGTGACCTTGACCTTTGATCTGAAGGTCAGATTTGTGCTTTTTTCAAGGAAACTTTTGTCCGGACCAAAACTTGTTTGTCTTTTGAGCCAGGCCTTAGATATTTGGCACGTGGATGTATCACCATGAGCCGGTGTGTCGCATACCATTGTGACCTTCATGTGACCTTGACCTCAAAGTCAAATTTATGTACTTCAAATAGGAAGTAATTGTCCAGACCAGAATTTTTTTGTTTTTTGACCTAGGACTTGGTTATTTGACATGTGGATGTGTCACCATGAGACCGCATGTCGTCTACCTCGATGACCTTCATGTGACCTTGACCTCTGACCTTAAGGTCAAATTTATGTACTTCAAATAGGGAATAATTATCCAGACCAGAACTTTTTTGTTTTTTGAGCTAGGACTTAGATATTTGACATGTGGATGTATCGCAATTAGACCGCATGTCACATGTAATCATGACCTTCATGTGACCTTGACCTCAAGGTCAAATTTATGTACTTTAAATAGGGAGTAATTGTCCAGACCAGATTTTTTTTTTTTGGACATGTGGATGTGTCACCATGAAACCGCATGTCTGCTACCTTGATGAACTGCATGTGACCTTGACCTCTGACCTGAAGGTCAAATTTATGTACTTCAAATAGGGAATAATTGTCCAGATCAGAACTTTTTTGTTTTTTGACCTAGGAGTTAGATGATTGACATGTGGATGTATCACAATAAGACCACATGTCATCATGACCTTCATGTGACCTTGACCTCAAGGTCAAATTTATGTACTTTAAATAGGGAGTAATTGTCCAGACCAGAATTTTTTTCTTTTTGACATGTGGATGTGTCACCATGAGAGAACAGTTTTCTGGTGTATGAAGAAGAACTCGATTACAAACTGTAAAAGTCTTCATTGTCAATACAACTCCTGTCTGCAATGTGCTTGCTAATCTTTCTGAAATGGCAGTGTCTGGTGATCACTGGATTGTTTTAGCTGTTGGTTCTCAATAAGATCAGGTATTAACCTTTTCTATTTTGTCTGTGGATGTATCAACATGTGGCACTGTGACCACGTAAACCATGGTGACCTTCACATGATCTTGACCTTTGGACCCCAAGGACAAGTTCAGATATTTTATAGAGTATTATTTGCCAGAGTCATCATAACTTATTTCTCTTTAGAGCTAGACCTTACATACCTGGTATGATTGTCAATATTTTTATGTATATATCATTTGTAGTGCTTAAAATAGAAAGGAAGGGGAGACATATGTTTTAGTGTGCTAAAACACTTTCTAGTTTTTATTGGATTTTTACGAATCGCTTTCATCAGTATCAATTCAATACATATTCTAGGCCCTTCTTAAACATTTGCAGATCTTAAATTGAAAATCAGGATAAGAAAATGGTAGTACAAACTTGGCCTGAAAGACCAATTTTTATCTTAACTTGACAACGTCAAGATAAGCTATTACCATCACTGTGCGGAAGTTTGTTAGTCTGTGAGTCCTTTTCCTTTAGCACAGGCTACACCCTGCAGTTCTTGTCCGATCGTCACAAAATTTCATATGCTGGTTTGAGGTCAAGTCTAGGTGAGAATGTCCCCTTTGGTCATGATAGGTCAACCATTATGGCTGTTCGAGCCCAAAACCCTAAAACCTTTAGCACAGTCTACAGGTTGTATGTATGAAGGGATTTCATTGTAACTTGGTAAGATGCCTGTATAATATCTAGGCGAGAACGTCCCCTTTTGGTCATGATCTGTCAACCGTGATGGCTGCCCATGCATGAAACCCAAAAACTTTAGCACAGTCTACAGGTCATATTTAATATGGAGGGATTTCATTGTAACTTGATAGGATGACTTCGTATGATGTCTAGATGAGAACTTCCCCATTGGTCACGATCTGTCAACCGTGACGGCTGCCCAAGCCCAAAACCCAAAAAGCTTTAGTACAGTCTACAGGTCGAATTTATGGAGGGATTTCATTGTAGCTTGGTAGGATGACTCCATATAATGTCTAGATGAGAACGTCCCCTTTGGGTCGGGATTGGTCAAATGTGATGGCTACAGGGGCCTGAAGCCCAAAAACCTTTAGCACAGTCTACAGGTCGAATTTATGAAGGGATTTCATTGTAACTTGGTAGGATGACTCCAGATAATGTCTAGATGAGAATGTCGCCTTTTGGTTGCAATCATTCAACCGTGACGGCTGACCGTGACAACTGGCTGAGCCGAAAACCTGAAAAACCTGTAGCACAGACTACAGGTCATATTTATGAAAGGATTTCATTGTAACTTGGTAGGATGACTCTGTATAATGTCCAGATGAGAACGTCCCCTTTTGGTCATGATCTGTCAATGGTGATGGCTGCCCAAGCCCGAAACCCCAAAACGTTTAGCACATTCTACAGGTCATATTTTATGTGGAGGGATTTCATTGTAACTCGATAGGATGATTCCGTATGATGTCTAGATGAGAACTTCCCTATTTGGTCACGATCTGTCAACCGTGATGGCAGCCTGAGCCCAAAACCCAAAAACCTTTAGCATAGTCTACAGGTCGTATTTATGAAGAGATTTCATTGTAACTTGGTAGGATGACTCAGTATAATGTCTAGATGAAGATGTCCCTTTCTGGTTGCTGTCGGTCAACTGTGATGGCTACACATACCCGTAGCCCGTAAACCATTAGCACTGTCTACTGGCTGTATTGATGAAGGGATTTCATTCTAGCTTGATAGGATGACTCATTTTGGAATAATTTCACTGTAACTTGGTAACTTTGATTGACATACATTAACTGTTAGGGCCACATTAGCCCACCCCTCAATTCTTTATTACAGTCTACTCCTCAAATTATTTTTGTTGAAAACAACATACAGGGAACAGAAATTAACATATTCTCAATTATCACAATTCTTGTCTTATTTCATAATCCTTTCATAAACATTGAACATTATCCTTTTCATCAAACACAACACGCACAGTCAAGTTAAGCTACAGTGTCATTGACACTTTCATTATGATCGGGTATCGGAACATTATTTTGGTCTCCCTTTTCATTTCTATCCAATCTACTTTTCATTTCTGTCCAATTATACGTCCACCTTAGAAACTGGATATTATGTCAATATGGTGTATTATTGTTCATCACGTCCTTCTCCATCCTTAGTGGCATTATGGAGTTGGTCACATGTGATGGAGCCTGGCGGTTCCTATACTATTTGATAAGTAACTCAAGAGCGATTCAAGTAATGTGGGTGAGGGGGGTTTGATAGGAATTATTTGTCGAACCCCCCCCCCCCCCCTCCCAGCCCCCCCCCCCCCCCCCCCCCCCCCCCCCCCTTCGCCACCAATGTGTCCACCCCTCAGTTCTTTAATACAATCTTCACCTCATATTATTTTTATTGAAAACATAGCATACAGGGAACAGAAATTAACATATTCCCAATTATC